>APFE030339789.1:0-45026 GCA_000404065.3 Pinus taeda
ATATTTTTAAAAAATCGCTCCGGGATTCGCTCCCAAACCGGGAGCTTCTGAAAATGGTCGCTCCCGCTCCCCGCTTCCGCTCCCGCTCCCAAGTAACACTGCCATAATGAAAATTTTAACAGTAAATACCAGAAATGAACTTGAACATCAAAATAATTGTAAATAGACACACAACCGACATATGGATACACAAATAGATGCCAATAAAGTCACTGAGTCATTTTATTAATCAGCTGAAAAGAGTACATCAACATGAAGAACTAGTGGAACCTAAGCTTGCCAAGCAAGCAGAGCAAACCCAGAAAAGATCTCTGACCCAACTGATGAATGGCTCTGGCAATGATGTAGATGACCCTGTGAGAAGACTGTTGCAAACCCGTTGCTGCAAAATTGCTCTCTCCAAATCTCCAATGAAGCACTGTGAGGTTTATGAGTGAAATCTCCACAAGAGTGTTGGGTTTTCATCCAACAGCCACCAGCACACCCAAGGGTTTCCGTCCTGGGGCTCCCAATGAAGTAGAGAACCGGGTTCTCAACCTCTCATACAAGAAGAAATATCAAATCCAAGATGTCCTCTAATGGCCTCCTCCTCTTTTATAAATCCAATGAACCCCTCTAGAACCTCCTATTTTATTATTATTTTAATCATGGAGTACTTTTCCCTCTTTCATTTCAATTAAAATATTCATTTTAATACGAGAAACAAGTAAATTGGCCACCATGCCTCCTTAGATCACTGAAAATCACTTGTGACCATCCCGACCTGTAGATCTTCTTGTTCCATTTCCAACAAGCTATTAAACTAATGTGTTCTGTCAAGTATTCCTTCAGAAATGCCACCTTAAGTGTAATTAATTGAGTCAGGCCCATTAAGAACTTTGTTTTTTGAAAGTTATCGGAATGCAATGGAACGAAAGGTAAACTATACGGATGATGGAATATACCAAGCGAATGCCATCGGACCTCATAAAAACTCTTCAAAACCCCTCCAAAATCCCCTGGGCCTGCTAAGGATGCCCACCAACACCTGTGACATGTCTGCCCCCAACTCTGAGAGTCTAGTGTATCCATGCCATAAGGAATACCAGAAAAAGAACATTACAACATGCTTGATCATGCGGACCTGTGATCTAACTCCCCTTGTGGTGTAGCTTTCCTTGTCATTATACAACTATTGATTTGATGGTGTAGCTCCCCCTGTCAATGTGCATCTATACCATTCAATCACAGTTACTATGATGGAAATCATTTTGTGCCTATCGATATCATACCACTTGATATCATGAGGTGTCTTATCCATTAGGTTGTTTATTAAAATCAGTTGATACAGCATCAAATATATTTCTTTGCTGCTCCATAGATTGCCACACAGTAAGATGAAGGTTGTGTGAACAGATTTGTCAGAGATGAGCCTCCTTTTTTTACATTTTACAAAGATTATTTTTGCCTCCGGCACATTGCCTTGTAATGCCAATGAATATCAAAGGCTAGGTATGATTTCCTTCCCTGACATTTCTTCATGTGGTGAAAAGTTCTCCTTTCCTTCACCAATGAAATGCTATAAGTAATATGGTTTGGAAACATATGCCATTTCTCCATATTCATTTCCTTTCAAAGACCATCAATTATTGCATTGCAGGTAACAAAATCTGGCATAGAACCCCTTTCTGCCATTTCATCACGCAATTTACATGTCTCACTTATGTCACCTTTCCTACAATACCCACCAATGAGAGTTGAGCCATTCTGCTGCATTTTATGCAATAATCTGTCGCCTAATGCAGTAATCCTTCTTTGAAGTGAATTATTGATCAACAGATTGTATGTAACAACATCTAGAAAAAGCTCTTTGTTTTCCATTTCAATCTAAAGCTTGTCAGCTTCCTTTGCATTACCCTTTTTGCAGTATCCATTTATCAATATATTAAATAGGGATCAATCCTTTTGCAACATTTCTTTCATAAATTTCCTCAACATTTTCTTCTCAGCAATATTCATCCATAAGAGCACTATCAGGAACTAAATTCCTTAGAGAAGTTGAATGCTTCACCCATCAGACCATATCGGCAACCAGCATCAAGAGAAACCTTTCAATTCTATTTCGTCTAGCTTTCTGGAGCTTTCTTTCTTTACATATAGCACTCATGATTATATATATATATATAAAGCTTGTCAGCTTCCTTTGCATTACCCTTTTTGCAGTATCCATTTATCAATATATTAAATAGGGATCAATCCTTTTGCAACATTTCTTTCATAAATTTCCTCAACATTTTCTTCTCAGCAATATTCATTCATAAGAGCACCATCAGGAACTAAATTCCTTAAAGAAGTTGAATGCTTCACCCATCAGACCATATCGGCAACCAGCATCAAGAGAAACCGTTCAATTCTATTTTGTCTAGCTTTCTGGAGCTTTCTTTCTTTACATATAGCACTCATGATTATATATATATATATAGATATAGATATCTATCAATTTTGCTTCGAAGTATTTCAGTGTAAAGTTGTCTTGCCAGGTCCAACAAACTAGCCTTGACTAGCCATGAATTCTATTCGTGCAACTTCTAAGTTCTAAGTTCTAATCCTGTAGCTTAAAGTTATAGTTTGATGTGATAATCAGTTCTATCTGTTTAGCATGACCATATATATATATATATAACGTTGTAACTGCTTCAGGCTCCAAGCAGCTTGATGTAGATTCTGATGGATTTGTATATGCTGAATCTTCAACAATCAGAGAACAACCATGACTGTCATGATGATTTGATCTTTCCTGTACTAAAAGGTTGCCTTAAATGTAATGGATTTCAGAAACCCTTACTCACAATGAATTAGATGTACATTGTTGAATCTTTCAAAAAGGGCTACTACTTTTATCTTGGTTCCAAGTTTGATTTAATTTTAACTGACTGCAATATTTATAGAGATTCTGGAACAAACCCTTTTTGGATCTAATAAACAAATTCCTTAAATTAGGTCGTAACTCCTCCAACCAGGCCTACCACTGATCAGCAATGATTATATAGGCACGTGGTTTTAATGCAAATATATTATCTTTCATATGGTCGCAAGCTACTTTAGGAGATAAGCCTGTAGAAACAACAGTGATTTAAGGCCTTGTAATATTTGATACCATTGGCTTCTTGCCATAATCCACCAATGATGTATTCTCTGAACAACAATCCAGATCCTCTATTGCTACTACATTCAAGACTTCAATTTAACTTTGCACAATACCATCACCAGGTAAGCGATGAGCATAACACTGTTAGGACACAACTTCAAGAGTCTTCGTCTCTGAACTATGTATCCCAGCTGTACCTTCATGCATACCGGTTTTAGAAATGGAGTTTCTTATTATGATACCCTGCAGCAGTTCATCGATTGACAGATCCTCTGGGTGCATTTTTATCCATTCCAAAGAGAGAGACAGGTGGTCCCTAATAATTGCACTTGCAATAGTATAAAGTATATGCAAAAAGTAAAGAAAACAGAGCCAGAAAATAACTAGATGGAGGAAAGAGAATCATCAACAAATGATCACCAAATAGCTACAAAATTTTGTGATACATGCTCTTGTGACGCTTCTCCTACTGCATCATGTCCTTTAACTGTGTGTAAATTTTATTCTGACACTTGTTTTCTTCTCCAGTCCCTTGTGGACTTGTTGTCTTGCCTGGTGGACTTGTATTCTTGTGTTGATTTCATGGTGAATGCCTTTCCTTGTGAGTTCCATGTTAAGTTGCTTCTACAATTTCGTGCAAAATGGCCAATGTTGTGATATAGATAAGATTCTGCATTCCTAACTTCCTGGTTCTGCGGGGTTTGCTTCAATCCACTTCTGTGATCGCGTGAAAAATGGCCAGGATTATGGAAAAAAATGGCACTCTACGTCTGGTCTCAATGATGGAGCAAAAGAGTTGTAATTCCAGCTGTCATAGGTGTATGGGACTGTGTCTTGTCTACAAGAAAATCTACTTCTAGGGCTTTGATAAAACTCTGTGTCAATATTCCTGTTATATCCCCTGCAATCGCGAGCTTTGTGTCCATAGTTTGAACATGTGTAACAATAACCATGAAATGTCTCTACATACCTAGGTGTATAGGGTGAAGATCCACTGAAGATGTTTCGTCCTTGAGAATACCTTTGTTGCTCTCCACCCCTGAATGCTCTATCATGAGTTGGTGTCCTAAATGCATCATCCTAGTTTCTTGAGGCATTGGTCTTCCAACTTTCTGTGTTGGTTGATTTGTGCAGCACTTTTATTTTGGGCTTCTCTCCATTTTTGGCATGAGACCTGTGAACTTCTTAATTTTTGTTTCAGTTTGTTCACTTCAGTTCTCGAGATCAAGATTTCCTGCTCATGGTTTATGCAGTCTTCTTCCTTCTTGGCTTCATCAAGTTCCTTATCCTTTTCAGCTGATTGTAGCTTATTGATTTGAGCTCGAAGTTGGATATTGTCAGCAACGATAAATTGAATACTTTCCTCAATCTTCTTCTTTTCACCCTTCAGGTCTTCATGTTCTTTGTGAAGATAGTTATACGAGGTTCTGGACCTCTCCCAGTCACGTGTTAGTATTTGAACCTTGTCTTTGAGGGTTTTGACATCTTCTTCGGAATCAACAACCATCTTGTCAATAAATACTAAATGCTATGGATCTACGTTCAAGTTGTTAAGCTTCCACTGAAGGACCAACTTTGATACCAATTGTTGGAAACACTGAGAGGGGGGTGTATCAGTGTTTCTCTTACAATTAGTTATTTTCTTACTTAAACATTCAGAGCATTAGAACGGAACATAAATCACCACATCAAGACAATACACAAAGTTTGGCTTTAATCAAAGCTCTATTATGTATGAATGTACATACAACAATTTACCAGGTAAACCTGGAAGGAAGTACAAGGCTCCCACAACAATATGGAAAGAAGCAAATGCTCCCTGAAGGGGTTGGGCTCTCATATCAGGGAAAATGGCCCAAGTACAATAAACTGTTGTCGCTGCAACTCCCACTTCTTCTGCTGCTGCCACACTGCCACAAACTACTGCTTCTCTCTGCTATCAACTCTGTTATTGCTATTTATTACTGTTGGTCATTGGCACAACTATTCAAGTGGATATATAAGATTAAACATGTTGCAGACAGGAGCATTAAAAAATACAAGGCACGGTTCATGGCTAGAGGGTTCTCCCAGAAAGAGGGAGAAGACTATGATGAACCTTTGCTCTAGTTTGTAGGTACACCTCCATTAGATTTATCATTTCATTTGTTGCTTCTATGACATGGGAACTACACCAGATGGATGTAAAGACTGCTTTCCGTAATGGAGTAATTGAGGAAGAGGTTTACATAAAGCAACCTCAAGGATTTGAGGTATATGGAAAAGAGTCTCATGTTTGCAGATTGAAAAAGGCCTTGTATGGACTCAAACAAGCTCCTAGAGCTTGGCATGCTCGTATCAACAATTATTTGTGTTAATTTGGCAGCTCAGGGAGAAATTCCCTCCTTTGGACAACCTTCCTCGTTCGAAGAAGACCCTCTTGCCCTTGAAAGAATTTAATTTGTTCAAGGAAAATATATTTTTAATGTGAAAACCCACATGTGCACAAAAATTAAGGTCAACCTAAAAACAAAATTGGGTCTCCAAAATCACATAAAAATAGTAAATACAAGTCAAGTCAACTTCATTTGGACACACATCTCACATAGCTTCTTCTTCTCTTGGAGGTTCGTACAAGTCTAAAAATTGCAGGTCCCTTTCACATGTGCGACTAGGAGATAGATTTTCAGAAGGGTTGAAATTTTTCTTTGACTAGCCTTTGACCAACGTTGATTTTTTAGTGTTTGGGCATACTTTGAATTGGTTTGACTTCAGTTTTGGATCTGTTCTCGGAGGATGCATTCCTTGGCAGAAAGATCGAGGCATTATGGGTAGTTTGATTTTTGTTGACCATAGGTTTGGCTGTAGTTTCTCTCTCCTTTGACCGAGTAGTGTTGGCGTTGTTTTGACTTGACTTTGACCAATAAAGGAGGCTAAATATTTCGACCTTTGACCAAGATAATTTGGAGGTTGTTTGACCTTTGACTTGTGGACCGGTTAGGGCATCTTTGACTTTAATGAGATTTGATAGTTTGACCAAATTTGACTTTTTGGCTCATCTCTTGGATTTTGGATTTGGTTTGTTGGAAATTCAAAGTTTTTGACCTTTGACTCTTGGTTGATGAATTGGATCATTCTAATCTCTCTGTTGAACATTTTATGACGATCTAATAATAAGAAGAATTTGAAAGGGTTTTACACCTTGTGGGGTTTTTTCCCTAGTGTTTGATCACATCTTGTGTCTCTTATTGCTCTTGATTGTCTTCTTTTGTACATTGCATTTACTGTTCTATCTACAATTTCTATTTATCATTAGAAGATTGAAATTGATTTTTAATTGAAGAAAAGGTTTGGGCTAAGTAATTGTAATAGCATAGAATAGTGGAAAATTAACATGGTATCAGAGCCAAGGTGAAGAGTCAAGACAGGCCCAAGGAATCAAGAGATAAGAGTAATCATCTTTGGAAGAAGCTAAAGGAGCCTATTTGACTTGGTCAAAATCAAGATAACTACCTCTTACTTCAAGGATTCTGAGAAGCTGGGTGGATGATCAAATTTTGTTCCTTGGAAGATCAGGTTGGAAGTGATATTGGATGAAAATGATGTCTTGGAATATGTGGAAGGAAAAGTACCTGAGCCTCTGGAAAATGCTCCTGCTGCTACCAAATCCAAGTATAAGAAAGATGAGACTAAATCCAAAAATATTCTTATTGATTCCTTGCAAGATCATTTGCTTGTTTATGTTGGAAAATTGAAGAAGTCTAATGACATCTATGATAACCTATTTGGGATGTATGAGGTCAACAACTTGATCCATATCCTCTCCTTGAAAAATAAACTCAAGGAATTGAAGATGAACAAGGGGGAATTTGTGCAATCCTATGTCATGAGGGTATCCCAATTAAGGGATCAATTGCAAATTGCCGGTGAGCCCATATCTGATAGAGGGCTAGTGTTGGTCAATCTTCAAGGTTTTCTTCCTGTTTGGGAAACCTTCATTACTAATATTAGCAATAATGACAAGTTTGACTTTTGATGAGCTTGTTGGCAAGTGTACCCAAGAAGAACGAGCATGATCTCCAGAGGGACGATTCAAAAGATTGAAGAATGAGAGCCCTCTACATTTTCTACTCAAGACAAGAAGAGAAAGGGAAGAGGGATACAATTTGGTTCAAGAAAACCAACCCCTGAATCAAAGGACTCAATAGAAGATTAAGGGACATTGAATGCTACAATTGTCACAAGCATGGTCACTATGACCAAGATTGTCTGAAGAAGAGAGATGCTTCAAGGTCCAATTTCAACAACAATCGTGGCTTCAACAACAAGAAGTTCAATGATAGAAGAAGAGGCGATGATAGAAGAATAAATGCCTCTGATGATTGTGAAGAAGGCTATCGTCCACAAAAGAGATCAAGGAACTCAAGGTATGAAAACAATGGTGTTGTTTCACAATCTGAATATATACTTTTTTCTGCTCTTTCTTGTTGCACTCCTCCAGATTCATGTGATAGTTGGTTAGTCGATAGTGGGGCTTATAGACATTTCTCCAGGTACAGGGAAGTCCTCTTAGATCTAGTTGAGAGGAAGTCAAATCTAAAGATCATTCTTGGAGACAACTCCACTTATCCAGTGAAGGACTTTGGTTGTGTGATATCACCATTTTTTATTTTTTATTCGAGGATATTAACGAAGTTTATTGGGGAGGTGCTAGGCATACCATAATTTTCTAGTTCGAGTTGTGGAGTTGATTTCGGCTTGAGGAGCTTGGGTGAAAAGGAAAGATGGCAGGTCATTGGTAGGTGGGGTCCACAAGAGAGATAAAAAGGGAATGCGCACTTGTGGAGCAAGAAAGAGAAAAAGAAAGGGGGTGAACTAGTGGAAAGTGGGGGCCACCAAGGGAAAGAGAGGCCAACAATTATAAATAGACCAAGGAGCCTCTCATTTGGGACATCTTTGATCATTTGAAAATTTAAGATTAGTTCTCTTGAGCTGCTTAGCCAAGACAACTATGTTGTTCAGCAAAAGGAATTCCCAAGCAGGAGTTCCACCTCTACCTTCAGTGAACTTTGAGTGTTACCCTAGGAGTATTTTAGAACCTAGTGGGGAGAGATTTGCTGGAGTTCCTGGGACACATTAGCTCTTGCTTCAGCGAGTTCGAACTTCAAGGAGGAAACAGGGGCATAGGTTATACCACTGAGTTGAGGGAGTTTCTCCATGTTGAAATTTCTAAGTCTAACCCATTAGAAATTTTCCTGTACTATCTGGTTTACTTCACCGACTTGTTTAATTACTGAACAAGTTATTTAACCATATAAATACTGAAATAAAGACAAATGCAATCTCAACCATCTACAGATCATCAACTGAAAGAAATAGACAAACACACAAAGGACATCGTTATTTTTGGACAATCGTCCCTGGAAAAACCCAACTTGGGAAAAACTTTGTAGCAGTTCTAAGGGTTTTATTATTAAGTAGCTCTTCTTGAGTACAACTGGGTGCCAAACTGGCTCACCCTACAGAGAAATCAATCTGGCAGTAATACCTCTCTTCGGAAGCAGATCTTCGGCAAGTCTACTCCACGAAAACCTCTCCAACGTCTCTTTGAGGCTCTGCGTCAACCCTCCTAGCCTCTGTGTCAAACTGGAACCCTCTGGGTCAGCCTACTAATGCTTTGTGCTGGCTCTCTGGCCCTCTGTTCCTCTGCACAGTCACTCTGGTCCTCTGTGTGGCTTCTGCTGGGTCTTGGTAGCCTTCTCTGCCTCTGCGTTGGTCTTCCGACACTATCTTTGCCTCTCGCCTATGCACTCAATGCCCCTCGCTGCAACTCTGATCACTGGTTCGATTTCTCTTAGCAAACCCCGCTCCAGAAAATCAAACTGACTGATCAACTTGGTGTGTTTCCAACGTACCCTCAAGCCTCCTCTTAAACTTTTTCTGTTTAGTTTTCAACGGTCGAGATTAAATCTCTAATCAATGGCCGAGATTATATTTGGCTTGATCCATGTCATTTAGAACCTTCTCACTCAGTTTTATATTAATACCCATTAATATTTTAATTTTCCTAAGTTTAGACTTAGGAACTCTCTAAAAATATTAATTACCCATTAAAAATATTAATTATTTTAATATCTCTCTAACCAGGTGGAATTTCCCCAAACCATTTCTAGGTCTTGGAGGTATCATGTGCTTTAGCCTCTCCACCAATTTTCATGGCTAGAGCACATCCGATGCTACCCAAAATCAACACTCTCTCTTAGCGAGGAATGTGCTCTAGTAATGCTCCACAACTGAACATCACCCTGATCATCTGGCACCGGTACTCGTGCTGATGTTTGGCCTGCTGCCCAACATCCTCTGCACTGTTGCATCTTGTACTGCTGCCCATGTATCTGCCACTGCCACTGGTAGATCTGTACGACAACTTCTTTGCATCTGTGTTGTTGTTGGTCCTTTCTCCCAACACTGCATCTGCACTGCAACCCTCTCTCATCATGTTGCATCGTGCTTCCTATCGCACTACCACTGCTACTGCTACACTGCAACTTAGTTACTAAGACGTTGATAACTGATCTACTCAACTATTGACATCCTTGTCAGGCTAGAAACCCTCCTGATGCTAAAGCTCTCTGTGCTGCTATCCTGTGCTTCCTTTGCTGCCTTTGCGTTGCTGCAACAACTATGTGTCTCTCACATTGCTGCAAATACCTTTGTGCCTTCCTGCACTGCTACAACCTCCTCTGTTCCTCTCGCACTGCTACAACCCTCTTTGCGTTGCTATAGATCCCTGCACTCTAGCACTGTTCTGCCGCTCCATCCGCATCTTGCTTCTACCGACATCCGTCATCCTGCTATTGTCACTCGGGGCTCTCGTAGCCGGATATGATCCAAGAGTTTGGGTATCTAAAGGATCTTGCGCCTTATCTCTTGTAGTCCTCCTGGCTACAGCTCGATGTCAACCCACCTCTTCTCTAGAGGTGCATGAGCACTCATGGCATAGTTGTCATCAGTGTCTACCTCCTTCTCCGCCTTAATCGTCGCTGCCTTGTAGTCAGAAGCCTCTTCCTTATTCTTCTTCTTGGGACACTGGGTTGCATAATGGCCCAGCTCCCCACAATGGAAGCACTTTATCTTGGAGATGTCTTTCTTCTTCCTCTTCCTTTGTTGTCCCACAGATGCCAGAGCCGCATCCTCTTCCTCCTCCTTCTTGATTTGACCTCCTTTGCTGCTGCTTCCCACCTTGGTCAGCCGTCTGATCTCTTCTTAGCGAAGCTCTGCCCACAATTCTTCCCATCCTGGAAGATTCGCTCTGCCCAAAATACTTTGGACGAATGTCTCCCACTCAGAGACTGCATTTAGGGCGGTCCTCACCATTAAATCCTGATCCGGCGTGGCCCCTATGGAAGTAAGTTGGTCTCGAATCTCCTACAACCTGCTAAGGAAGTGATCTATCTGCTCCCCCTTCTGCATCTGATACGACCACAACTGATTCTCCAGTAGCATCTTCCTCTACACAGAAGTGCCATGATACAATGTTGTCAAGGTATTCCACATCTCCTTTGCCGTATTCTTCTCGGCAATATGCTGAACTACATGATCCTTAACCACATCAAGGATTATGCACTTTTCCTTGGCCGTCGCATCCTCATACTTTTCGTTATCAACTGGGTTGACTTGGATAGCCACGACTCTCAAGGCAAAGGCCTTGATGCGATGTATATCCGTAACAGATAGGATCTTGGCCTTCCAGATGACAAAGTTGGATGCCCCGTCCAGCCTATCCTGATCCCTCAGTCCGTTCATTGCCATCTCTACTTTTCTCTTCGATTCCCTCTGAGTCTCTACTTCCCTCTTGGAAGTTCTCTTCTAGACTCCCTCTGAGTCTCGATTTCCCTCCTGGAAATCCTTCTGCCAATAGTCGAACCGCTCCTCTCCGATCCCTTTTCTCCAGCAATACTGATCTAGATTTCTTGGCTAGAAATCCGCGTAGGTAGCGACTCCCTCTACCTTGGTTCTGTCCCGTTAGGTATTGTTTTGCTTCGACAACAATAACACCCCACCAGATTCACACTCCATAATCTACCCATAGCTCCCTAGGCCCCAACAACTAAAGAAACTGAGTCGCTTGGCTCTGCGCAATCCCGACAGTGGCTGAATCGCTCCTCTGGCCACCTGCGTTACTCCTGCTTGGCTGAGCAGGATGACGTGGATCTTCATGAGCCTCTTTTTCCTGTCACTGCTTCTGCGCTGACCCTTTCCCTAGCTCAAAATGATGACGCAGGCCCTCTGCGTCATTCCTCTTATGCTTTCTGCTTAGGAGCAACTTCTCTCTCTGGACAGCTGTTTCTGCTGCAAATTCTCTGATTCATCTAATGCCTTCAGCTCTGCTGTGATCTGCAACGCTTTGATACCATGTTGAAATTTCTAAGTCTAACTCGTTAGAAATTTTCCTGCACTATTTGACTTATTTCACCTACTTTTTTAATTACTGAACAAGTTATTTAACCATATAAATACTGAAATAAACACAAATGCAGTCTCAACCATCTATAGATCATCAACTGAAAGAAATAGACAAACACACAAGAGACACCGTTATTTTTGGACAATCGTCCCCGGAAAAACCCAACTTGGGAAAACTGGTGCAACAGTTCTGAGGGTTTTATTATTAAGAAGCTCTTCTTGAGTACAATTGGGTGCCAAACTGGCTCACCCTACAAAGAAATCAATCTCGCAGTAATACCTCTCTTCGGAAGTAGATATTCGGCAAGTTTGCTCCACGAAAACCTCTCCAACGCCTCTCTGAGGCTCTGCGTCAGCTTGGAATCCTCTGTGTCAACCTACTGATGCTCTACACTGGCTCTCTGGCACTCTGCGTCACCCATGCAGGCCCTTCGGCCCTCTGTGTAGTCACTCTGGCCCTCTGCGTGGCTCCTGCTGGCTCTGCGTAGCCTTCTCTGCCTCTCTGCTACGCACTCACTGCTGCTCACTGCAACTCTGATCACTAGTTCAATTTCTCTTAGCAAACCCCGCTCCAGAAAATCGAACTGACTGATCAACTTGGTGTGTCTCCAACTAACCCTCAAGCCTCCTCTTATACTTTTTCTGTTGAGTCTTCAATGGCCGAGATTAAATCTCTAATCAACAACTGAGATTAGATTTGGCTTGAGCCATGTCATTTAGAACCTTCTCACCCAGTTTTATATTAATACCCATTAATATTTTAATTTTTCTAAGTTTAGACTTGGGAATTCATTGAAAATATTAATTATTTTAATATCTCTCTAACCGGGTGGAATTTCCCCAAACCATTTATGGTTCTTGGAGATCTCATGTGCTTTAGCCTCTCCACAAGTTTTCATGGCTAGAGCACATCTGATGCTACCCCAAATCAACACTCTAGGTACAAGGAAGTCCTCTGAGATCTAGTTGAGAGGAAGTCAAATCTAAAGATCATTCTTGGAGACAACTCCACTTATCTAGTGAAGGACTTTGGTTGTATGATATCCCCAATTTTGATTTTTCATTTGAGGATATTAACGAAGTTTATTGGGGAGGTGTTAGGCATACCACAATTTTCTAGTTAGAGTTTTGGAGATGATTTCGGCTTGAGGAGCTTGGGTGAAAAAGCAAGATTGCAAGTCATTGGTAGGTGGGGGCCACAAGAGAGAGAAAAAGGGAATGCGCTCTTGTGGAGCAAGAAAGAGAAAAAGAAAGGGGGTGAACTAGTGGAAAGTGGGGGCCACCAAGGGAGAGAGAGGCCAACAATTATAAATAGAACAAGGAGGCTCTCATTTGGGACATCTTTGATCATTTGAAAATTCAACATTAGTTCTCTTGAGCTGGTTAGCCAAGACAACTGTGTTGTTCAGCAAAAGGAATTTCCAAGCGGGATTTCCACCTCTACCTTCGGTGAACTTCGTGTGTTACCTTAGGAGAGTATTTCAGAACTTAGTGGGGAGAGATTGCTAGAGTTCATGGGACACATTAGTTATTGCTTCAACTAGTTCGAACTTCAAGGAGGAAACAGGGGCATAAGTTGTACCACTGAGTTGAGGGAGTTTCAAAGGGAGTTCTGGCCAACGAATTTAGGAGATTTTTCATTGAGGTTGGACTAGCATTTGTGGAGAATTTCAGGGCTTGAATTTACTTCTCATGAGAGAGTCAAACTCACCCTTTTAGGGCCTGTGCAAAAGTGTTACTCGGCAAAATTTGTGGGGATGGATTCATCTTATTTGTGCCAAGTTTTGGAAGGAATTTCACTCACATCTTCTGAAGGAAATTTGTAGGGAAATCCTATAGCCAATTGAGAAGGAATTTGTGACATATTCAGCAATTTGAATTGAGGGGGAGGCAAAAACTGTTAAGGAGGGCATAGCACCAAATTTGGGTAATTCCGGGAGGTTAGAATTAACCCAAATCATTTACACTAGCCTCAAGGAGTCTGCTCCTAATTTTGCAGAATTTTTGGAGGAGCTTTGGTGTCCCAAACAATAGAATTACTTGTCAGCCAATTGGAGGAGTGAGCTTAAATTTTGGGTCCAAGGTGGTCGGTAAAATTTGCCCAAACTCTTCCCGGGTTTTTTCTAGGTTTGTGGTGGGGAGTTAAATATTAATTTGGCAGAATTTTCTAAGCACTTTTGGAGGTTCAAACATGGTTTTCTTCAAGCCAGCAGTTGTAGAAATTCTAGGGCCAACGCAATACATTGAGGAGAAGTCTTTCCTTTGCATCCGGGCAGCATTTGTTTCACTTGGGATTGTCTAGCTTGCTTTGGCAAGCCTAGGTGCACACACTCCATGCATTGTACACACCTCTATATAATATAATGTCTCATTTTTGGCATAGTTCTGGTGCAATTTATGGGTTTTTAATTGTTGTCTAAATATTTATGTGTTGCATGTGTATTTTCTTTGTTATCACTGTTATTTCCATTAAGAATATTACAGTGGTATCAGAGCCATGATCTTGGCCAAGTTGTGGGCCTTAAGCCAAGTGATGACAAGACTAGAATAAAAAGCTAAGAAATCATGGGATCCAAAGAAAGATTAAAATCAAACAGCATGGCAGTAACCTTGAATGAAGGGATTAGGATGCAACAAATGATGATTGATGTAGGGGAGCAACTGATTCACACCACAATTGGGAATCAAGACCATTCTCAATTATACAACAATTCCACTATGCCCAAAATTATGGATAATGCATCAAGATGGAAAGACTGTGAAAAATTGGTTACCCGATTCCTATTGTAGCAACTGATGTTAATTCTTCTAATTGTTAATTCGATTAACCAATTTACTTCTTGTGTGCTACGACAAACATCAAAGTAAATACACTGCAACCTATACAAATAAAAAATGTGGAAACTAAATACAACAGAGGAGAGAAATAAACATCACACACATCTACACAGTCATGTTTGGACAAATATCTTCGGAAAAACCCAATGTGGGAAAACCGGTGAAACAACTAAGGATTTGTATTATTAAGCAGAAGTAAATCTGAGTACAATTCGTTGGATGCCCAACTGGCTATCCGATATAGAGATAAACTGGGAAAAAATAATAGTGAGATGATCTCACCCTGTCACTGGAAGAATCGACACTGATCTGCACTAGAGATGAGTCTCTGCGTTGCCTCTACATAGTTTTGTGTCAAGCCTACGCAGTCACTGCATCACTGCAGCTGGGATTGTGTTGCACCTCCTTTTGATCCTCCGCTAACTGAAAACTTCAGCTCTTAGGCCTCCCAATTTCACACCTCGACTTCCAACTCTGGAACTCGACTTCCTAAGCAGAATTTCGATCTCCCTCTTAAGCTCTGCGTTGCTACAATGTAGCTCTGCATCAGCCTCTCTGGACGTGTCTCTGCCCTCTCTTCTTGGTACTCTTCGGCCCAGGAAAGCTTCCCTTCGAATACTATCCCTGCCCCTCACTGCAAGAAATCACTTTGAATCTCTCTCTGGCAACTGCTGCGCTACTCTCTTCAGAAATTCGATCTCTGATCTCCCTCGATGTGTTTTCCAAATGCTCATCGATGTCCTTATAATCCTCCAGTTGAGTAATGAACGACCGAGATTAGATTCTAATCAATGGCTCAGATCATTTGGACTCGATCTTCATCTTCTTCTAGAAGTTTCACCTGCAGTTAGATTAATACCCTTCAATTATTTTAATTTCCTAAGTTTAGACTTAGGCACCCTTGAAAATAATTAATTATTTTAATAAAACTGTCTCCGGATGAAATTTCCCAAAATGATTTCTGTGTATTGTGGAATTCATGTGTCTAAGCCTCCATGCAAATTTTGAGGCTTAGAGCACATCCGATGCTCCCATAAATCAACACTCCCTCTTAGCGAGGAATGTCCTCTAGTAATGCAACCTGCTGAAGCATCACCCTGGCTCTGTAACATCTCCCTCTGTGCTATTGATGTCTGACATCTCTGCCCACCAACTACTGTGCAAATGTCGCATCTGTACTGTTGTTGCTTTTTGGTAGCATTGGATGTTCTCTAGCCATGAAAATTGGTGGAGAGGCTAAGTCACATGAGATCTCCAAGACCTAGAAATCGTTTGGAGAAATTCCACCCGGATGGAGAGATATTCAAATAATTAATATTTTTAATGGGGTTCCTAAGTTTAAACTTAGGAAAATTAAAATATTAATGTGTATTAATATAAAATGGGTAAGAAAGTTCTAAGAGACGAGGATCAAGCTAGATCTAATCTTAGCCATTGATTAGGGACTTAATCTTGGCTATTGATTCGTCAACAGGAAAAGTGTAAGAGGAGGCTTGAGGGTCAGTTGGAGATACACCAAGTTGATCAGTCAATTCGATTTTTGGGGGCAGGGTTTGCTGAGAAATCGAGTTAGTGATATGTTCCAACAAGGGGGCATTTCGACAGAAGGCAGAGAATACATAGCAAAGAGGCAGAGAAAGTGCCAGAGAAAACGCAAAAGCAGCCTGGGATGACGTAGAGGCTTGGAGGGCCAGCGCTAAGGACGCAGGAGGCCGAGAAGCTAACGTAGGCAGACGCAGAGGCTAGCAGAGTTGACGTTGGGCAGAAAGAGTTGCGCTGTGGTGTTTTCGTGGGGCAGACTGAGAACTGAGAGGCAGACGCAGAGCCATAGAGGATGACGCAATCCCTGGAGGGTGATGCAGTTCCAGAGAGAAGCTTGGAGTAGCTTTCGCCGTCCAGCTGAGGAATATTCAAAGTCACTGTGGGGCTCATCATTTGGTTGCTGACCAACCAGAATATTTGTCTCCGAAGAGAGGTACTTCTGCCAAGGAAAATCTCTGAAGGGTGAGCCATTTCTGGCACCCTAGTTGTATTAAGAAAACTGCATAATAATAAAACCCTCATATTTGCTGCACCGTTTTTCCCGCATTGGGTTTTTCTGGGGACAATTGTCGAAAAATAATTGTGTCCTTGTGTTGTCTCAATTTATTTCAGTTGTTGTTCTGTACATATATGAAGGCTGCATTTGTGTTTATTTCAATATTTATATTAATAAATGACTTGTTAATGAAAAGAACAAGTAGGAGATAATAAACCAGATAATGCAATAGGGATTTTTGGTGTGTCTAACTTAGAAATTTGCACATTGTTGACCCTGCCACTGCCAACAATGCAAGCCTCGTAAGTTATGCATCCGTGTTGCTACTGGCCCTGCCACTGCCAACAACAGTTCCAGAGAGAAGCTTGGAGTAGCTTTTGTTGTCTAGCTGAGGAATATTCAAAGTCACTGTGGGGCTGATCATCTAGTTGCTGATCAACCAGAATATCTGTCTCCGAAGAGAGGTACTTTTGCCAAGGAAAATCTCTGAAGGGTGAGCCATTTCTGGCACCCTAGGTGTATTAAGAACACTGCATAATAATAAAACCCTCATATCTGTTGCACTGTTTTTCCCGCATTGGGTTTTTCCGTGGGCAATTGTCGAAAAATAACCATCTCCCTTGTGTTGTCTCAGTTTATTTCAGTTGCTGATCTGTACATATATGAAGGATGCATTTGTGTTTATTTCGGTATTTATATTAATAAATAACTTGTTAATGAAAAGAACAAGTAGGAGATAATAAACCAGATAATGCAGTAGGGATTTATGATGTGTCAGACTTAGAAATTTGCACATTGTTGACCCTGCCACTGCCAACATTGCAAGCCTCGTAAATTATGCATCCGTGTTGCTACTAGCCCTGCCACTGCCAACACTGTATCTGCACTGCAACCTTCTCCAATTATTGTTGCTACAACATTAGCAACGGAAAAGCATCCAAAATTATTGGATAGGTGTTTAGTATGATGGATTTGTTGCTAGAGTTTTGACTATTGCTAGTCTTTGCGCTGACACTCTGAAGTCTCTGCGCTGCTGTTGACCTCTGCTCTGTGACAACACTCCTCTGCACCAATTGATAGTGGTCCATCCTGCCACTTTTGATATGGGCTCCCATAGCAAGGTATTGATCCAAGAGGTGGACTCCTCAAGGATCCCGCCCATTTGTAGTTCTTTTGAACTACAGTTCTAGATCACCCCACCTCTCCCCTGGAGGTATCTGGGCAATCATGGAAAACTCCTCCTCGATCTTTGCGGATGCATCCTTCGGATCATGCTTCTCATCCTTGTCCTTCTTCTTGAGAGGACACTGTGTAGCGTAGTGACCAAATTCACCACACCGGAAGCACTGATCTTCAAGACATCCTTCTTCCTCCTCTACTGCTCTTGTTGCCCCTTAAATGCAAGGGTTGCATTCTCTCCCTCCTCCTTGGGCTTCGTCCCACTGTTGTTGTTGTTGTCAAGTTTGCACTTGACCAAGTCTCTCCTCATCTCTTCTTGCTGAAGAGAGGCCCACATTCCTTCCCAATCCAACAATCTCTCTCTGCCCAGGATGCTCTGGACAAATACTTGCCACTCCTATGAAACTAAATTTAGGGCCAACCTTACCATCTCGGAAGGTTGAGGTGACTATCACACAGCTGCCAACGAATCTCGGGTTTCTTAAAGCCTTGTTAGGAACAGATCAATGCGTTTCCCCTTCTACATCTACATGGATCTCATCTTCTGCTCCAAGTACATCTTCCACTGCTCGGAAGATCCTTCGTATAGCGTGGCCAATGCTTCCCACATCTGTCAGGCAGTATCCTTGCCGGCAATGTGACACACGACATGATCTCTCACTCCATCGAGGATCAGTCGCTTGGCCTTTGCCATCTTAGCCTTGTACTTCTTGAGCAGATCTGGATCCGCGGGTAAAACTACCACACTGTCAACATAGGTTTTGAGATCGTGCTCATCCAGAAGGCATGAGATCCTTGCCTTCCATATCACATAGTTGGATGCACCATCCAATCGATCTTGACCTCATAACCCACTAGCTACCATATCTGCCAACGAAAATGTCGAATTGCCTTCTCTCTCCTCTGCGCAACACTGGGTTGGCCTACACTCCCTGTTGGAGTTAGTAGATCAACTCCTCTCTGCTGTTGCTCAACAATAGAGAAATCAAACTCCCTAGCTAGGAATTCTTTGAGGAATAAATTTCCTCTAGTGTGTCTCCTTCTCTCCCACCGATGCCATTCTGCCAGCAACTGCTGCAAAATATCTGCATCTCGGCTGAAGATTTGCTCTGTAAGGAAGAATAAGCTGCTCCATTCTTCCTCTGGAAAGCTTCAATTTGGAGATCGAATTTCTCTGTCGACTCACTCCGAGAAATCGATTTCTCCTCAAAATTTTGACCTTCTGGCCCAAGGACTGTGCTGCTTGCTGGGGTTTCAAATTTTTGCCTCTGCAGTATTTTCGAACTCCTCTTCGTTTCTGCTTCTGAGCTCTTCTTCTCACGATATGTGCTTTGATACCATGTGAAAAATCGGTTATCCGATTCCTACTGCAATGACTGATGTTAATTCTTCTAAATGTTAATTCGATTAACCAATTTACTTGCTGTGTGCTACGACAAACTGTGTTGCAAGGGTACCCGCACCCAGGGGTGGGGTTCGCGTACCCGTCCCGGGTTCCCGCACCCAAGTACCGGATTCGGGTACGGGTTCTTACCAGACGCACCCAGAAGAACCGGGTTCTTCCATGAAGAACCGGGTTCTTCAAAAAAAAAATTCGGGTTCTTTTCCTTTGACGGGTTCTTGGGTTCTTGGGTTCTTCGGGTGCTTGGGTTCTTAGGTTCTTCGGGTTCTTCAGGACGGGTTCTTCGGGTTCTTCCCGTGGGTTCTTCGGGGTTCTTCACGTGGGTTCTTCGGCTTGATCGAGTATTCCTTGATTGCACGAGATCAAAGCTTGCTTTCTCTAGTAGATAAGATACCTTCTGGTTCTAGAATGACCCTTCTTTCATCATCTAGAGATGGAAGTGTTGTTTGCGCTGATTGATGGTCGCCCAGTGCCCTTTTTAGGCAGGAGACATGGAAGACGTTGTGAACACGACTTTTCTCTAGAAGGCTTAAACTATATGCAACTTGGCTGATCTTTTTATTGATCTGATATGATCCACAGAACTTCAGCGCCAATTTATTTTTTTCATTTTGTTTCAAGGACAACTGTTTGTATGGCTAGAGCTTGACAAATACCCATTCTCCGACTTCAAATTCTCTTTCGGTTCTATTTCGGTCTACTTGTTGCTTCATACGGTTCCGTGCATTATTCAAATTTTCTTTTAGGGTTTGGACGATTTTTTGGGTTTCTTCGAGTTGGTTTTTAACAACAGGTAGATTTGTCTGGACAGTAACTAGATCCTTCCATTTTGGGGGTTTATATCCATACAAAGCTTGGAATGGTGTCATTTTTGCTAACGTGTGATAAGTAGAATTATACCACCACTTAGTGAGATGCAACCATTGAGCTCACTTATTTTGTTTTTTTGTAGCGTAGCAATGTAGGTAGGCCTCCAAACATTTATTGACAACCTTTGTTTGTCCATCTATTATAGGTTGATAAGTGGAACTCATATTTAGGTAGGTTCCTATGTGGTTGAACAATTCCTTCCAGAAATTACCCTTGAATTTGGCATCTCTATCACTCACAATGACTTTCGGAAAACCATGTAATTTATATATATTTTTGCAAAATATTTCAGCGATTTGTTTAGCTGAGTATGATTTTCTTTATTGCCATAAAGTGAGCATATTCGGTGAGTTTGTCAACCACTACGAAAATCTTGTCCTTGCCTTTAGATACGGGTAATCCTTCAATAAAGTCCATCGATATTTCTTCCCATTTCTGATTCAGAATGTTTAAGGGGTGAAGTAATCCAGGTGTCATAATATTTTCACTTTTATTTCTTTGACATGTGTCACATTCTGCTACATACTTCTGAATATCGCAACTCATCCCTTTCCAAAAGAATGATTGACATGTATTGTAGTAAGTTTTAAAGAATCCTACATGTCCGGTTGATGATGAATCATGTGACTCCTTGAGTGTCTCGGATTTAAACTTGGAGTTTGCATTCAGATAGATTCTTCCTTTGTACCATAGAATATCATTCTTCCATTCAAATTTTGAGTTGTTTGGAAGATTATTGATTATCGCAATTATTTCTGGATCCTTGGCATACTCATTTCGAATCTCGTTAAGCCATTCTGGTACAACAACCAAGACTGCAAGTAGTGTTGGTTCTTCGTCTTTCCTAGACAAGGCATCTGCTACTACATTGTCTTTTCCCCTTTTATGTAGTATTTCCATGTTAAAGGCAACAATTTTTTCAATCCATTTTTGTTGTTCTTTGAAAAGTGTTTTTTGTTGAAGGAGGTGTTGGAGACCGTTATGGTCTATTCGAATGGAGAACTTACTCCCCAAAAGATATCGTCTCCACTTAGCCAGTGCGCGCATAATAGCGAGCATTTCCTTGTTGTATGTGGACTTGAGACATTCTCTTTTATTGAGCTTCCTGCTTTCAAAAGCTATTGGATGCCTTTCTTGCATTAACACTGCACCTATACCGAATCTGGAAGCATCACACTCGATGATAAATGGTTTAGAGAAATCTGGAGTTGCTAATACTGGGGCATTAGACATAACTTCCTTCAGTTCTTCAAAACACCTTCCTGCTTCCTCATCCCATTGAAATGAATTCTTCTTTAAAAGGTTTGTCAGAGGTGTCGTTATATGTGCATAGTTTTTAATAAATCTTCGGTAATATCCAGTCAATCCTAAGAACCCTCTTAGCTTGGATATATTAACCGACTTGGTCCATTCCTTTATAGCTTTGATTTTATTAGGGTCCAATTTTATGCCTTCTTGGGATATAACGTATCCGAGGTATTTTACTTCTTTCTTTCCAAAGGTGCATTTGGATTTTTTTGCATAGAATTGATGCTCTTTTAGTAGTGTAAGAACTTTATCCAAATGTTGTAAGTGCTCCTTCCAAGTTTTGTTGTAAATTAAAATATCGTCAAAGAATACTAATACAAACTTCCTAAGATATGGACGAAATAATTCGTTTATAGTGGCTTGGAACGTTGTTGGTGCATTGGTTAACCCAAACGACATTACTTTAAATTCATAGTGACCTTCGTGTGTTCGGAATGCGATTTTTGGTATGTCTTCCAACCTGATTTTGATTTGGTAATACCCTGACCTTAAGTCCAATTTTGAAAAGTATTTTGCGCCATGTAGCTCATCCAACATTTCGTCGATAAAGGGGATTGGGAATTTGTTTTTAACTGTTATTTTGTTTAATCCTCTATAGTCAATGCATAGCTAAATGAACCATCCTTCTTCCTTACCAATACCACTGGAGTAGAATACAAACTTTTACTTTTCGAGATGATCCCACACTTTAAAAGGTCTTGGATTAATCTCTCAATTTTCGTCTTTTGGTGATGTGGATATCGATACGGCGTGATGTTGGCGGGGTCTGACCCTGCTTTGACTTCTATTGTATGCTCAATTTCTCTGTTAGGAGGCATTTTCATAGGCAGGTCTTGAAATACCTTTTCATGCTTCTGAATTAGATCTTGTACCTCTGGTGACTCTTCACTGATTATATTTGTAGATAACATTTCTAATTGGTGACATTGTACTACATAAGTGGGTGCTCCTCTTCGAATCATCTTCATCATCTGAGATGATGATACAATTTGATTCTCTGGTGCTTGGAATCTGTGTAATTTGTATGTCTCGCCTCCCCAGTTAAATCTTATGAACTGTACTTGATGGTTGGTAGCGTAAGTGCCAAGAGTTTGTAGCCATTGGATACCTAGGGCCACATCTACTCCACCTAATGGTATAGTGAAGAACGGAGTTTCTAAATTAAAGTCTTGAATCTGCAATTTGACCTTATGGCATTTCCCTACCTTTTCAATCTTCTTACTATCAGCTACCATTACCTTCATGTTTGGTAAGGGAAATGAGAAAATGTTGAGTCTCTTTGCCACTACACTGTTCTTCTTTATATGTCCTTTCAATTTTAGAGTCTGAAGTTGTGATATACCTGTCATAGCTGATAATGACACTCGCGGAATACTTCCATCATCTAATTCTGGAGAGAATTCTGCGGTATCTTCTGTTTCTTCTATGTCAGAATCCTCACTATTTGAGTCATTAGTTGCTTCATAGTTATATAGGTTCTTTGATTCTTTTCCTTTAGCACACCTATGTTTAGGGTCCCACTTCTCACCACAGCCTTTGCATTTGCGTTATTTTATCCTTTGTATTTCCACATTAGATTTTTCACCTTCACGATGATGTGGTGGAACATATCTCATATTATTTGAATCCACAGACTGGGGCATTCTTCGTCTCGAATATACTTTTTCCGGTTTTGACCACAGTATTTGTTCAAATTTCTTTTCAAAAGTTTTTGCTTTTTGTCTTGCTACTTCTATTGACGTAATGTCATGAAGGTCAAGTTCTACTTGTAGATGAGTTTTAAGTTCAGAGATGTATTATTGAATTAGACGAGATTCTGATAACCCAGGTACTCGTGTTACTAAAGTCTCCCATTCTCGAGTGTACTCATCCACACTTCCTTTTTGTCGTAATTTGATGAGTGTTGAAAAGAACTCTTCTTCCCTTACACCTTGGAATCTTTTAAAGAATGCATCTTTAAATTTTCTCCAGCTGATTACGATTGTCGTCTTCTTTCTCCACATATACCAATTATATGCTTTTCCTTCCATTTTCATGGAAGCATGCCTAATCTTTTCGTCATCATTGTCGATGTCGTAAATCTCGAAGTATTCTTCTACTTTATTCAACCACGCAACACTGCATTTTTCGTTCCCATCAAATTTAGGCATCTCGACTTTTGCCTTTCGTTGATATGTTGCTAACGGTGGAGCGAAAAGAGGGTGTTGATTGTTGAAGGCATCCCAGAGTTGCTTATTTGAAAAAGTCGCGTTATTATTTCCTTGATGGGGTGTGGCTGATTTTTTTGGAGATTCTGCTTTTTCGTGAGAATCTGCTGACTTTGTTGAATCTGATGAATTGTACTCTTGATTACCTCCATCATCTTGGAATAGTTGTTCGGGTGTAACCTTCGTCCTTCCACACAAGGTGTTTAGCAATGCTAATGTTTGATTATGATTCATTTCGGATTGGATCTGGTTCTTCCCAAGCTGTAATTCTATCCGATTTGTCGTATCCTGAAGTTTCTTGATATCATCGGAATGCCCGATAAATTTACTTTCAAGATCGACTAATTTTTTGTTGAAATCATCGGAGTGGCTAGTAATCCTATTCTCCAAGTCAATCAATTTTTTACTAAAATTGGGCATTGACATTGACGACATTGAACGAGTTTGTGGGGGTGTATATTTGTCCGCCAGCTTAAATATATTTTTTTTTAAAATAATTAAATTAAATTAATTAATTAAATTATATATATATTGTTATAGTTTTTAAACTATATAATATTTATATATATAAATAAATTATATATATCGTGTATAATATATTTTATGATATATAGTTCTAATCTCCGTGGATAATTACGACTAATTACAACCCAGTGAACCGTCGCAACTCAATGAACCCATTTGTGGTTGACTCTATTTCAACCAAAGTAAAAGACAACTGCGTTGGGGATTGCGGCAGAGGGACGGTTGGTTGGCAATCGCAGGGGTCGAGGGTTTCGGTGGTGGACCACGCCAGTGGAGGATGGAGAAGCGAAGGTCACGGAACTCTAAATGCGGCTGAGTGTGTTTACCAAGTACGACGACAGCAGCATGGATTGTATGGGCAGTGTGGTGGAGCAGAATATGTGGGCGTAAAATGTGAATGTGATGAGATGGAAGGTCGACGCGGCTGAGGGTGAGGAAATCAATGGCAACAGATCAATAGAGCCCGAGGAGCGAACTCACTCTGATACCAAATGAACCACAAAAATTAGCTATTGACAACCATGATAAAATATTTTATTAATAATTGAATATATGATGATTCCATTTTGTGAGAGGCCCTAGCTATATACTGCCTTAGGTGCCTCTTGGTGAACGGGCATGATCTTTGATCATGCCTTTTGCCTAATAATCTATAACTAACTAATTTTTACATAACAACAGCCTACACAAATAAAAACTGTGGAAACTAAATATAGCACAGGAGAGAAATAAACATCACACACATCTACACTGTTATTTTTGGACAAATGTCCCTGGAAAAACCCAGTGTGGGAAAACCGATGCAATGGCTAAGAGTTTGTATTATTAAGTAGTAGTAAATCTGAGTACAATTCGTCTGATGCTCGACTGACTATTCGATACAGAGAGAAACTGGACAAAAATAATAGTGAGATGATCTAACCCTGTCACTGGAAGAATCGATATTGATCTGCACTGGAGATGAGCCTTTGCGCTACCTCTGTGCAGTTCTGCATCAAGCCTACATAGTCACTGCAGCTGGGTTTCGCTGCACCTCATTCTGATCCTCTACTGACTGGAAACTTCAGCTCTTAGGCCTCTTGATCTCACACCCCAGCTTCTGGCTCTAGAACTCGACTTCCTCAATAGAATTTTGATCTCCCTCTAAAGCTCTGCGTTGCCACAACATACCTCTACGTGGCCCTGCGGCAACCTTTCTAGACGTCTCTCTGCCCTCTCTGCCTTGTACTCTCCAGCCCAGGGAAACTTCCCTGTGAATACTATCCTTGCCCCTCATTGCCAGAAATCACTTCGAATCTCTCTCTGGCAACTACTGCGCTGCTCTCTTCAGAAATTCGATCTCTGATCTCCCTCAATGTGTTTTCCAAATGCCCATCGATGTCCTTTTTATAATCCTCCAGTTGAGTAATCAATGGCCCAGATTAGCATCTAATCAATGGCTCAGATTATTTGGACTCGATCTTCGTATTCTTCTAGATGTTTCACCCACAGTTAGATTAAGAACCTTTAATTATTTTAATTTCCTAAGTTTAGACTTAGGAACCCATTAAAAATAATTAATTATTTTAATAAAACTGTCTCCGTGTGGAATTTCCCAAAACAATTTCCGGGTATTGTGGAATGCATGTGTCCAAGCCTCCCTACAAATTTTGAGGCTTAGAGCACATCCGATGCTACCAGAAATCAACAAAGACATGATTGCAACTGATGTGGAGTCATTGGCAGCAAATTGGAGGGCATACCAATCATTGGGACATGGCATTCATGCATCCCTCTCTCTTTGGGAGTTCTGTGAACTAAGAGATGTGCACAAATCAATGGGAATTCAATGGAATTATGCAAGGATGATGAGGAGGATTAGGGAAAAAAATGAAAAGGTAGTTGAAGGGGCCATGGTTGGTGTTATCACATTTTTAGTCTATAATTTTTTGAAGTGCTAACAACGAGGGTGTCAGCATAAATTTGTAATAAATAGGTTTAAAACACTGACAACGGGAGTGTCAGCGTTACTGATGTTTTGAAAATTTAAAAAATGCACTGACAATGGGAGTGTTAGCATTATCGTGTGTCTAAATAAAAAAGAAAGGGAAATTGCGTTGACAACAGGAGTAACAACGCATTTTTGTAAAAATGGTTAGTGAAAACTTTGTTTTTCCTGTACAACACAGTTATTTCGGGCATGCTTTCCAAACAAATGAGAACGAAGTTCTCAAAACCGAAAGAGGTTTTTGTTCTAAATGGACCCATTTAAGAAAACCTCTCTCGGTTTTCTAAAAGCTAACACTTTTTTGGATTTAAGAAGGGATCACTGGACCCTATTTTTTAGGATTTCATGAGGAAAAAGCTCATGAACAATTGTTGACTTGGATGCCACCTCACCAAAGTCGACTTGCTGATCCTTATCTCCATCCATGACTCCAACAACAGTATGATCTTTAGGTACAGATAAGTTTGGAAAGTTATACTTTTATTATTGGATTATTGTAATTATTTTTGAGCTAGAAACCTGTTTAAGTTATTGTATTGTTTATATAAGCAAAGACAATAGAAGAAGTAAGGGTTGGTGTTTATTTGAAAATTGAGATATAACATCCTTGTGTATTTTTTAGCAGGTCATTAATGAAAACAATCTTCATGAGCATTTACAGAAATTCTTGTGTTGTATTTCCCTTTTTGTCTTTTGCTTTGTTTTATATTTCCTCGTGTCGAAAATTCACTGCATGAGATTGGGATTCATATTTTATGCTCCTATTTCTTTATTTCTTAGGCATTAATATTTGTTTTTTTTGTAGCAGCGAATGTGTTCTAGCCATGAAATTTTGTTGAGAGGATAGAATACATGAGATCTCCAAAACCCTGAAATCGTTTCTGGAAATTCCACCTAGAAATGACTTAATTAGATTATTAGTCATTTTTTTAAATATTTCCTTAGTCTAAACTTAGGGAATATTAGAATTAATTAAGTTAAGGAGTGAATGTTCTAGAAACTCATGGAGATCGATAGGGAAATAATCTAGACCATTGATTATATTTTAATCTTTTTTGTTGGTGCTCCAACAAAAGATTATAAGAATAAGTCGATGGGTAGATGGAGAACACACAAGTGCAGTTACTTAGTTGCTCAGGGAGATCGATTTTCTCAATGGGTAAATTCAAGAAGAGACAGCGTGAGGAGAGACACAGTCCACTAGGGCACTGCGCAGAGGGTGACGTAGAGACACCAACATATGGGCAGAGGGTACATCTCGGGGTCAGGGAGTTGCTGTGGAGAGTGAGAAATTTGTTGCTAAATTTCTCTCTATATTTTTCCTTTGTCTTGCTGTCTGAATTCTTGTACATGAATTACTGCTAAAAGATTAATAAAGAAACCCCCATCTGTTGCACCGGTTTTCCCGCATTGGGTTTTTCCGGGGACAATTGTCCAAAAATAACTGTGTCAATATCTTTATGTGTGTGCTAGAATTTCTCTAATTTTTCAGCATTTATTTTTCTTCCGCACTATCTGTTTTGTGAAGGCTGTAGTGTATATGTTGCTATAGTTTCCATAGGAAACTGCAAATAGTTTGTTTAATTAATTTAACAAATATAAGAATTATTATAAGTTTTTGCAGTAGGATTCCGCGTTTCGAAATTTTCACATGGTATCATAGCTTAGATAGAAGCCAGAGAGCTCAGTTGCAAAGAGGAGAAGGAGATTTGTAGCACTGTGTAAGCAGGTGCTCTAAAGCCCAGAGGCTGTGTACTCCCCTTGGCCAGGAGGGTCAATTTTTGAGGAAAAGTCTATTTCTCTAAGAGAGTTGACGGAAAAATTATATTTTCCAGATTGAGGATTGCCAAAGGCAGAGGGGGTAGCAGTATTTCTTTGCAGAGTAGATTTCCAGCTGGGACGTAGTATTTTGCAGTAGCAAAATCAATGTTAGGAAGGAAAGGATAAATAACACAGAAAATCGTGGATAGAATCAACAATCAGGAAACCTCAGAATAATCTTCCAGGTTGGAGGATGAGTTTGCATGCTTGTCAAGTTTGACATCATCTGGTGTTTGGTATATTGATAGTGGTGCTTCAGCTCATATGACATGAGTTAGAGAATATTTCTCTAGCTATCAAGAGGAGCAGATTCTAGATCACTATGGGCAACAAAACTAAATGTACTCTAGTAGGGCAAGGCACCATAGAATTTCAGATAGAAACAGGAACTAACACCAACGCTACAAATGCACTGCATGTGCCAGGATTGGATGTGAACCTAATTTTAGTTTCCTAGTTACAGGACAAGGGGTACGATGTACACTTCGTGGGGATGAAAGTGTATGTCAAACACTCTAGCTGGAAGAAGGTGAGACAAATTGGAGCTGAGAGCAACAGGTTATATAGTTTGTAGCTTGATTCTCCAATGGCACTGATAGACAACGATAATAGCAGTGGGAAGGAGTTGAACGAACTATGGCACAGAAGGATGGGACATTTACACAATGGAGCACTTAGGATGCTTAGAGAAACTGTAACGTGAGTTCCAGTTCTTAGTACAAAGCACGATGATGTATGTAGAGGGTGCATACTTGGGAAGTATGCAAAGGCATCATTTCCTAGCAGTGACAGTAGAGAAAATGGCGTGTTGGGATTGATACACTCAGATATTTGCGGCCCTATGACCACTAGAGCTCTTAGCGGTGGCAAATATTTCGTCACCTTTATTGATGATCATTCTAGGAAGACCTGGATCTATTTCTTAAAGACCAAAGATGAGGTCGTTGATCGGTTCAGAGAGTTCAAAGCTCTCGTAGAGAATGCGACAGGGAAAAAGATCAAGGTGCTACGTTTACATAATGGTGGAGAATACACAGATAAAGACTTCAGAGACGTCTGCGCGAAGGAAGGCATCAAAAGAGAATGGGCAGCTCCATATAATCCTCAGTCGAATCGAGTAGCAGAGTGAACGAACAAAACCATAGTTGGCGCTGTAATGGCTATGATGTATGACCAGGATTTGCCTAGATTTTTATGGGCAGAGGCATGCAATACAACGATGTACATTCAAAATAGAACACCTCATAGAGCATTGGGGAAGAAAACACCAGAGGGGGTCTTCACAGGAAAGAAGCCTGAAGTAAGTCATTTGAGGATATTCGGGAGTGTGTGGATTACTGCCACATACCAGATGAAAAGCGCAGTAAATTGGATCAGACTACAGAGAAGGGGTTCCTCGTAGGGTATAGCGAGACCTCAAAGGCATACAAGATCTACATTCTTAGTAGCAGGAAGATTGTAGTGAGGCAAGATGTAAAGTTCATGGAAGATAGAGCTTTCAGAAGATCTCGAGAAATGTCTGCAGGTGATCAGTCAAGAGAAGTTTCGTTAGTCCAACAGCAGGGACAACAAGTGGGACAAGCAGGAGGACAGTCACAGGAGATCCATGGAGTTCTCAGCAGACGGAGCAACAAGAACATGAGGAACTGATTGAACCTCCCACCACCAGTGGTAGAGCCGGTAGGGAAGTGCGTCAAACATTGAGGGATGCAGAGGAGTTTGTCGGAGCTCCTAGGACAGACAAGAGACAACGCAGGCAACCTGACAGATATCAAGCTTTGGTAGCTCAAGTCACAGAACCCATCTTTTAGGAAGCCGCACAACATCAGGTGTGGGTGGATGCCATGGTAGAAGAATACAATTTTATCATGGCAAATGATGTTTGGGAGGTAGTGCCTAGACTAAAAGACAAATCAATTGTAGGTTCTAGATGGATTTACAAGATCAAGTACGCTGCAAATGGCAGTGTAGAGAAGTACAAGGCTAGATTCGTGGTGAAGGGGTATGCACAAAAAGAAGGGATAGACTATGAGGAGACCTTCGCCCCAGTTGCCATATATACCTCTATTAGATCCATTATATCCCTAGCAACGCGGTTGGGATGGGAGATTCACCAGATGGACATCGAGACAACATTCTTGAATGGGGTGATAGAAGAAGAGGTGTATATAGAGTAGCCTAAAGGCTTCGAAGCTCATGATAAGTACACTCATGTATGTAGGTTGAAGAAAGTCGTATGCAGGCTCAAACAAGCACCCAGGACGTGGTATGGTCGAATTGTCAGTTATTTGCAGCAGTTGGGATTCATCAAGAATGATGCAGTTCCCAATCTGTACTATTTGATGGTGGAGAATGAGCCTCTTATTCTTGTTTTGTATGTAGATGACTTGTTTTTGACAGGATCATTAGAGCTCATAAAGGACTGCAAAAGGAACTTTGAAGCAAAATTTGACATGAAAGATATGGGGTTGATGCACTATTTTCTAGGATTGGAAGTATGGCAGAAGAATGGGGAGATCTTCCTTGGGCAAGGGAGATATCCTACGGATATTTTGAAGAGATTCAGAATGCGGGATTTCGACCCATGATGACGCCCATGATCATCAATTGGAAGAAGATAGATGCATCAGGGGACAAGGAAGTCAACCCCACCTTGTACAAACAACTCATTGGGTCGTTCATGTATCTGGTTAACACTAGGCCAGACATTTGTTTCATTGTCAATACCCTTAGTCAGTTCATGGTAGAACCGAAAAGGGTACATTGGGTAGCAGCTTGGCACATTCTTAGATATGTGCGTGGAACAATTGGATATGGGTTGAAATATACTCGAGGAGATGACGTCAAATTATGTGATTTCACAAATGCAGATTGGGCAGGTAGTTCAGTGGACAGGAAAAGTACCTTCGAGTACTGCTTCAGGTTTGGATCAGGGATGGTCCCGTGGTGCAGCAGGTAGCAAAATTCAATAATATTGAGCTCAACAGAAGTTGAATTTATGGTAGCCAGCACAGCTACGTGCGAAGCTATATGGCTTAGGAAGTTGTTCGTGAGTTTCTTCAGGAAGAAGATGTGAGCGACTAGTGTTTACTGTGATAACCAGAGTTGCATAAAACAATTTTAGAATCCAATGTTTCATGATAGGTCGAAGAACATTGATATCAGATGTCACTTCATCAGAGACTTTGTTTAGCGTCGAGCAGTCCAGTTGCAGTATATTCCTACAGGAGATCAGGTAGCAAACATACTCACGAAAGCTCTAGGGAGAGCTAAGTTCATCCAGTTCAGGGAACAGATGGGTATGGTGGAGAACCCGTTTCAGTAGTAGAAACAGATGGATTCTCAGTTGTAGCAATAACAAATGAGAAGGAGTTGTTGTAGTTGGAAGCAGTACAATAGGGTCAGCAGCAGCACAGATGCAACGCATATCAGAGTTGTGCAGTAGTTGATGGGTAGTAGTAGCCAGGCATCAACAGCGTGACAAGAGGTGATGCAAGGATAGTGTGTTGTGGAAGCACTTGTAGTGCTAGAACACTTTCCTCGCTAAGAGGGAGTGTTAGTTTTTGTAGCATCAGATGTGTTCTAGCCATGAAATTTTGTGGAGAGGCTAGAATACATGAGATCTCCAAAACCCAGAAATCGTTTCTAGAAATTCCACCTAGAAATGACTTAATTAGATTATTAGTCGTTGTTTTAAATTTTTCCTAAGTCTAAACTTAGGGAATACGACTAATTAATTAGAATTAATTAAGTTAAGGTGTGAATGTTCTAGAAACTCACACAGACCGACGAGGGAATAATATGAGCCATCGATTATGTTTTAATCTTGGCTCTTCGTGCTCCAACAAAAGATTATAAGAAGAAGGCGATGGGTGGAGAACACACAAGTACAATTACTCAGTTGTCCAGGCAGATTGATTTTCTCAGTGGCTGAAGTTCAGTAGAGGAGATAGAGCCAGAGGGTTAGTTGTAAGAGAGAGAGAGAGAGAGAGGGTATCCGCAGTGGTTCGGGAAGTGCAGGACGAATTCAGGAAGCGACAGCATGAGGAGAGACGCAGTCCACTAGAGCATTGCACAGAGAGTGATGTAGAGACACCAACATATGGGCAGAGGGTCCATCTCATGGTTAGGGAGTCGGTCTGGAGAGTGTGAAATTTGTTACTAAATTTCTCGTAGTATTTTTCCTCCATCTTGCTGTCCAAATTCTTGTACATGAATTACTGCTGAAAGATTAAAAATAAACCCTCGTTTGTTGCATTAGTTATCCCGCATTGGATTTTTATGGGGACAATTGTTCAAAAATAACTGTGTCAATATCTTTATGTGTGTGCTAGAATTTCTCTAATTTTCTACTTTTATTTTTCTTCTGCAGTATTTGTTTTGTGAAGGCTGCAATGTATACGTTTCAATATTTTCCATAGGAAACTGCAAATAGTTTGTTTAATTAATTTAACAAATAGATGAAATATTGTCAGTTGCTGCAGTAGGATTCCAGGTTTCAGAATTTTCATAATAATTGTTGTTCACTTAACCCTTACATTAATTTCCTTCATCTTACTCTAAAACACTTAAGTGTCAAAGGAATCACTGCTACCCTTCTTTTGTGTTTTGCTCATCGAAACTGTGTTTATATAAAACCTGATTGGGTTAGACTCCATGCACAATGGTAGTATTTTCACATAGACCAACCAAATTTCAATCATTCTTCGATAAATCTAGCCATAAGACTCAATGGCAAACCTTCTACTACCGTGACCTTGAGTAGTAGAGTTTAGGGAGAGATCCCTCTCCAGGTTGAAGGGCCATCTTTCAACCTCAAAGAGGTTTGAGGTTACCTTAGAGGTTTTTCCCGCAGCTAGGGTTTCCTCTAAGAGATAACATTTTGGCGCCATTGTTGGGGATCTAACTTGGGTCATATTTTTCCCAAATGATTTTATTGTGTAAGATCAAATCTTTGAGGGCAAACAAAGATTTGTATATTAGTTTTGGCTGCAAGGTGTTTGCTCTGGTGACTCCATTTTCAAGAATCCAGAGTTAGAAGCTTCCATGGCGACTCCATTGTCAGAAGGATTAATAGCTCAAATGATTCAATGGTTATTTCACTAGGCCAATGAAGAACTCAGACGCTTCTGCTATTGTTTTAAGGTATGCAAGTTTAGATTTTACAGTTATTCCTGGTTTTCCTAATCATCTACCCAAAGATGAATATTTTCTGAGAAATGGGCCAAAATTTAGTGGTGATGATTTGAGCTTGACTTTGAAACATATCTCAATTTTTCGTGACTTTTACTGATGTTCTTAAAGTCAAGTGTGAAGATATATACATGATATTATTTTATGATTCATTCCAAGGGAAGTGCAAAAATTGGATTGAATGTTTTTCTGCGAAATCCATAACATCCATAACAAGCTTTTGGGTTATTTTCTTGGAAAGATGGATGGAGAGAAAAGAATTTGTAGTAGATCATGTTTCCATTCAAGGTTTTAGAGAATGGAATGATGGGTATACTGATGGCGAAGTGGATAAATTTTTTTCTACATTTTTGTCCTCTTAATTAAAGTAATGCAAATGTTGCTTAGAAGAAAAGATTCATTTCTTAGAAGAGTATTCCAAGGAAATTCAGATAGAGCTTGTAATCTTCGAAAATCAACAAATTTTTCCATATCAAGATCATTCTTTTGGAATTTCTTCTCAACACCAACGAAAAGACATATTGCTTCCCTTTGTTATTGCGAGTGGGGAATTTTCTGTTTTGGATTTATGAATTTGAAATAGAAAACATGCATGAAAAGTTCAACCATGATAATCAAATTACATAATACATTGAAGATCAAGAAAGATATGGCATCTATGACTTTGATGATCCTGTAGCCATTTATATTGAAGAGTTTTTTAGTGCAAATTTTCAACCATGGTTTCAATGTGAAGATCAAGTTTATTCTGAGCTATCACTATATTGTCAAGTTTTTCTTTTAATCAAGTATAATCAAGGAGTCTGGTTTTCAAATTAGATGTTAGATTCATTGCATTGGGAGTTTCATATAAATTGAAGAAAGATAGAGTCAACTGGTTAGAATAGGAATAATGTACATAAATAAGCTCACAAGACGAAGCATCCTTTCATTTTGGCATTTCAGTTTTTGGTTTTCAGCAATTGGTGTTTAGGTTGAAATCAGAGTTCGAGTGTGGATTCGATTGTGATAAGTAATTTTCAGCTTTCAAATTGCAGTGTAGTTTTCAGTTTGCAGTTTCACTATGGACGTCAGTGTGGTACAGTTTACAGGTTGTAGGGTTAATGGTTGGGAGCTTCCCAATGGATCAGGCTTTTGGTCTATGGGATTCTTGCTGCCATCGATGATCGACAACATCTCCGTGAAGCCAACTATTATCACATTTTTTAGTCTATAATTTTTTAAAGCGCTGACAACAGGAGTGTTAGCGTCAATTTGTAATAAACATGTTTAAAATGTTGACAATGAGTGTCAGCGTTATTGAAGATTTGAAAATTTAAAAAATGCGTTGACAACGAGAGTGTCATCGTTACTGAAGTTTTGAAAATTTAAAAAATGCGTTGACAACGAGAGTGTCAGCATTATCGTGTCTGAAAAAAAAAAGAAGGGAAATTGCGCTGACAATAAGAGTAGCAATGCATTTCTGTAAAAATGGTCAGTTAAAACTCAGTTTTTTTCTTGTACAACACAGTAATTTTGGGCACGCTTTTCAAAAAAATGAGAACAAAGTTTTCAAAACCGAAAGAGGTTTTTGTCTGCAACAGACCCATTTAAACAAACCTCTCTCGGTTTTCTAATAGTTATCACAATTTTGGATTTTCTAAGGGATCATTGGACCCTATTTATCAAGATTTCGTGAGGAAAAAGCTGATGGACAGTTGTTGACTTGGATGCCACCTCACCAAATTCGACTTTTTGATCCTTATCTCTAGCCATGACTCTGGCAACATGATGATCTTTAGATGCAGATAGGTTTGGAAAGTTTTATATGCATGTACCTAAGAAATTTATACTTCTATTATTGGATTACTGTAATTATTTTTACGCTACAAACTTGTTTCAGTTATTGTATTGTTTATATAAGCAAAGCCAGTAGAAGAAGTAAGGGTTCGTGTTTATTTGAGATATAGCATCCTTGTGTATTTTTTAGGAGATCATTAATGAAAACAATCTTCATGAGCAGTTAAAGAAATTCTTGTGTTGTATTTCCCAGTTTGTCTATTGCTTTGTTTTATATTTCCTCATGTCTGGAAAACCGAATGTATGAAATTGGGATTCATATTTTATGTTCTTGTTTCTTTATTTCTCAGGCATTAATAATTGTTGTTCACTTAACCCTTACATTAATTTCCTTCATCTTCCTCTAAATCAATTAATTGTGAAAGGAATTACTACTACCCTGCTTTTGTGTTTTGCTCATCGAAACTGTATTTGTATAAAACCTGATTGGGTTAGACTCCATGCCCAATGGTAGTATTTTCACATAGCCCAACCAAATTTCATGCCCAATGGTAGTATTTTCACATAGCCCAACCAAATTTCAATCATTCTTAGATAAATCTGGCCATAGGACTCAATTGCAAACCTTCTACTGCAGTGACCTTGAGTAGTTGAGTTTAGGGAGAGATCCCTCTCCAGGTTGAAGGGTCAACTTTCTGATTTGAAGTGGAGCAGATTAGTAATGTTGTGCCAATTCTCCATTCAGAATAAAACCCAAGATGCCTATCATTTGCTTATCAAGTGCTTAAGGATTCACCATTTTTGCTTAATTAACTAATTCCCATGAGAGTTTCTTATGTAAATGTTATAAACAATTTAACATAAAACATATGCTGAACAACAGCAAAATAACAACAAAGAACATCAAAATACAACACACAACACAAAGATTTGATGAAGAGTTCACCCCTCCTGGGCTACGTCTCCTTGGTCCAGCTTCCAATGCTTGGGCCTCTCTATTATGCTCAAAATTACAACAAACATGTGTTTACGATGCTCAAATGCCTTTGAAACCAATCTCAATGAGTTTAAAATACCCAAAAATGGCTATCTAGCCTCTTTTTGCATCCAATGTGGATAAGAACTGAAGAAGTTATGACCTCTCCCAGTTCTCCCACAATTTGTTCAACAAATTCCCCTTTTCCGGCCACTAACCATCAAATTAGCCCCAAAATCCGCTAACTGGGTTCATCGCACGACGAGCCATAACCTGTCGGTCAAGTCTTATCGCAAATTGCAATCGACAAATGCTACAGGCTTATGGTCCGTGAATAAAAGCAAATGATTTGCGATTGCAATACAGTAGACCCGACGGGAGTATAAACTGGAACCTATAGTGGCACCGCATCTGGGAATTATTGCATTTTGCAATCGGTGGGATACCATGAGTAACAATATGCAAGTCTGCCCTATTGCGATATGCGATTGCGATATTGCATCACAACTCGAACTCGCTGGGGACCGATTTTGAAACGTCTTCCCTTCGTGGATCTGCGATTGCGATTTATCGCATCGCATCCCTTCTTTGCTCAGGGACCAATTCTGTATCAACTTTCTGCCTACGATTGTGATTTGCGATATGCAGGGGCCAATGGCGGCCTGCCACTTGGCACCTCCTCATTCACTGGAGGACCTGCCACGCCATGTTATCCAATCTGGCCATGTAGGCAAATGAAACTTGAACTTTGACTTACTCTAACTTCTACATACAAGCTCGGATTTGAGTGTCGTTCACACCGTTGGAATCAAAATGATGAGCTTTTCAATCTGAAGCTAAGTTTAATAAAATTCTGACATTTTGATTTTTTAGCATAATTTTGAGCCCTTGATCACTTTCATCCTCAAAGAGGTTCAAGGTTACTTTAGAGCTTTTTCCCGCAACTAGGGTTTCCTCTAAGAGATAACAATTGGCAAGGGGATAGTTGAGCATACACCTGTTGATGAGATGCCGACAATTGATGAGGTACCCAGGGATGTGACTGAGTTTTCAGGTAGCAGTAGCACACCACAAGTTGATGAGGTGTCAGGAGACATCTCCACCGTTGATGAGGAGTCGATAGGTACAAAGGCATGTGCGCCTATGAAAAAGCCTCAGGACGAAAGCCAACTACAGCTGACTGGTGAGCATCTCTTACATGTCTGGTTGTCTATGGAGGAACAGTTGGAGGCTCATGTTGATCCCATGATGGAGTAGGACGAGCAGTCATATTTTGGGCCAACCACCGATTTAGAGCAGACAAATGCACAGACCATTAGCAAAGTCACAGTACTTCTAGATAGTGGCTCCCTTTGGATTAAGATAAATGGGGCTTACAACATTTATAGGCTACCTTTGCACAATGGAGAGAGAGATGCAAAGTCACCTCGATCTGCGGATCTAGAAAGGATCAGGTGCGGATCTGTGGAGGTTTGGGCGTGTATCCACCGCAGATCGCAAGCAGATTCGAGAGAATTTGCATGGTTCACTTTGTTCCGTTGGGCTTTTTTTGTTGGAAATTTCGAACTGTTGTGTGAGGAACTACACTTTCCGAACACTCCCCAGGTGCCCCTTGATGCTCACTAATGGTAATGCTAGATTCTTAAAGTAAATGTGACATTCTCTTTTATCTTTCATTTCCATCCTTTTACTTAAATTTTTAACATTACCATTAAATGACTCAGGATATTTGAGAGTGGTTCCAACTTCCAACCTCATCAGACTTAGATGGAGAAAATAGAATTTCATATCCCATTCGAAATTCAACAGGCTTAATATTTTTTAGGATCAATGTGATTGTGGTGTTTCATTGGATTATATCATGTATGAGGGCATGTGATTGTCATTTAATCAAGAGCACCAAGCCCTATATGTACCCCAGTGTTGGTGTTGTTGATTGTTGAACTCCTTTGTCATGGCCTTAGCAATTATGTACCCTTCACTCAAGTCAAAATCATTGATTAGGCGTGTTAAGCTTTCTTTACAATATTATAAGGCTTGGATTAAGCTGTTTGATAAAAATTAGGCAATGTTGACTAATATCCCTATAGAATTGAAGTAGAGGCAAAGGCTAAACAAGAGAAGAGGAATCTAGATTCTAGATAGTTGATGCTGGAATAATTAATCATTGATGTACAATGGATGCCATATCTATCTTGATTTATGTAAAAATATGCATGGTTTCATGTCTTCTACAACTAATTTGGTATTTTGGATTTTTTTTAATATGAATGAAATATATATATATAGGAGACGTTCACTTCCTAGATTTTTTGGAAATGACGCTTCCGTATCCCTGCTTCCAAAAAACATCCCTGCTTCGTTCGTGCTTTGTGCAACGTTTGTTCTAAGCATGACCATGATTTATAGAACCTCAAGCTTCTTCCCCAAGGTAGAACTTGCACTATTGTCCAAGTCCTGAACAGTCTCTACTATCAGTGTGAAAACTCTCCTCATAACATCATCATTGTAAGAAGGTATAGGTGCAGTCAACCTCATAATGTTACTGAGACAGGATGCAACTAGAAGTTTGACCCCTTCACAAAGTTCCCTCAAGAACTTGTGTTTTATGAAAGCAAGCATAGCTGGTTCTAGATCCCAAACTAGTTTCTTCCCTTCTAATTGGTTCACTTTGGAAAGGAGTGCATCTAGTTCATCTAGTTTGGAAAGGATTTTCCATGTGACACTCATGTGCTTCAAATTTGTCCCAAGTGCAAATATTTTGTGTCCCAACTCATGTCTTTTTTGATGTTTTTCTTGCTGTAACAAAGTGAGTACCCCCTTGGAAAGGGATCTGCTGATTTCTGTTGCTAGTTTATTAAGGGAGTTCATTAAGTTTTGATCCATGTTTAGCTATGATAAGGAAGCTGTTGTTTCCTGAGTTTGTTGAATTTCTCAGCGAAGTGTTTTGACAAATAGTTTCATGACAAACTGTTGTAGGTCGTGATTTTATAGTTTTGCCTCAAATGATGTTTGCAGAGTTCATTGCAAAAATAATGTGAAAATTTCTAATACGAAATTCTACTGCAGTAACTGATTTCTCCTACTTATCTTCCACAATAAGTTATTTACAAAACCCTTAAGTAAACATTAAAATAAATTCTACTGTAGTTATCACATAATAGCATAGAGAAAATAACAATGATATACAAGCAAAATAATTAATCACATCAACACAATTATTTCTGGACAATTGTCCCCGGAAAAACCCAATCAGGAAAACTGGTGCAGTGGATGATGGTTTATTTATTAATATTCAACAACAATCTCTTTACAAGGAATGATTCTATAGAATATTGAGACACTTCTGAGATAAACACCTGAGACAATTTTCCTCCTCTACCCGGAGAAGTTCTGACACCTTGGAGACCCTCTATCCTTCTCTGCGTCACTTCTGCGTGAGGCCTGCATGAGGATTGCATCTCCAGCTGCACTGTCTCTCTAATCTTCCATCTGCACTGTCTCTAGGATGCTTTGCGTCACCTCCTCCTCAGTGTCTGACTGATGCTGATGCCCTCCTCTTCCTTCACCCTGCAACTCTCCCTCTGAAATCGAACTCCTTCTCCTTGAGAATTGATTTCCCTCGGGTTACTGAGTATTTGCCTGGTGTATCTCCAAATGACTCTCAAGTCTTCTATCATACCTTTCCTGTTGATGAATCAACAACCGAAATTAAGTCCCTAATCAATGGTTGAGATTAAAACATACTTGATCCTCGTCTCTTAGAAGCTTTTCACCCATATCTTTATTAATACCCATTAATATTTTTATTTTCCTAAGTTTAGACATAGGAACCCCATTAAAAATATTAATTATTTTAATAACTCATCATTCGGGTGGAATTTCTCCAAACTTTTTCTGGATCTTGGAGATCTCATGTGTTCTATCCCCTCTACAAAATTTCGGAGCTAGATCACATCTGATGCTACCCAAAATCAACACTCCCCCTTAGCGAGGAATGTGCTCTAACAATGCTTCCAAATAGAAGCATCACATTGATCCATGACATCGGTCCTCTACGCTACCCATGCTCGGCCTGCTGCCCCTCATCTACTACGTTGCTGCAACTTGTACTGCTACCCATGACATTGCATTACTGCAACTCCCTTTGAATATGCTGCATCATGCTGCCCATAGCACTACCACTGCTAACTGTTGCACTGCAACTCCCTATACTATCCGCTTCTGCTACTGAAACGGATTCTTAACCAACCCCATCTTCTCCCTGAAATAAACAAACTTTGTTCTTCCTAGAGCCTTGGTGAGAATGTCTGCCACCTGTTCTCCTGTCGGGGCGTGCCTTAATTGTACTGCCCCTCGTTGGACACAGCCTCTGATAAAGTGACACTTGATGTCAATGTGCTTCAACGGATCATGAAAAACTGGATTTTCAAAGAGCTTCATGCAACTCTGATTATCACAACAAATATTGTTCTCTTCCATCCTTCTCCTGAATAGATTCACAAGCAATTTCCTAAGCCATATGGCTTCACATGAAGTTGTGATAGTTGCCATATATTCGGCTTCAGCTGAGCTTAGAGCTATGGATTTTTGTTTCCTGCTACACCAGGAGGTCATTCCCAATCCAATGTTGAAATAGTACCTAGTGATGGGTACATAGATACACCTAGCATGATGCAGGAGTCACCCTTGTTGGAGATTCCTTTGAATTCTCTAGCTAACACCTTGGGGAAGAGAGTAGAGCATACACTCATAGCGCCATCCATTGATAAGGTGCTAGGAGACACAGATGTATCCACTGTTGAGGAGGTGCCATCCATTGTTGAGGTATCCATTGATGAGGTGTTCACAGTCGTGTCCGAGTTGTTAGGTGATACCAGCTCACAGGAGATTGATGAGGCTCCAGGAGATACAGTGGTATTAGATGATGGTCACCCACAACAGTTTCATCGGTTCCAAGCCAACCTTCTAGCATTGAAAAGGAAGGTCATGATAGTGTGAGAGACTATTTTGCAATGGAACCAGGAGCTAGAGGGCATGAGAGCAGTTTGTGCCGAGTTGGCGACCAAACTGACTCACATTGGGGAACGATTGTATTCCCTAATGGTCAAATTAGAGTGCACATTAGAGCATTGGAGCAGACCTCTTCAGACATACACAGATGGGGCTTGTAGCACTAGTAGGTTGCATCTGCACATTGTAGAGGGAGAGACAAAGTCACCTTGACTGATTTTATGTGTTGACCTGGATGGTTAGATGGGGCGACATAAGTTGCGCAGGGTGCAACATTTGCATGATGGAGAGCTTGTTCTGTTTATGGGAGTTAGTGCGTCTGATCTCTCTTTTGGGGTTGGATGGTGAGAGATTCTGAGTTGGTACCCGGTGGAGTGGGCTAGTATTATGGAGATGGTAGTAGACCAGGGTGAAGGTTAGTAGGAGCTTCCAGACATTGGGGATACCCGAAGCCTAGACTGGCATTGAGATCCAGGTGGGACTACCTATCATTTACCAGATACGCAAATTGACTACCACATCGGTGGCATAGTTGACCCAATGGTCGACCGCATGCATTTTCTATGGGAGTTTCAGTCGACACCAGGGGCTATTTAGTTTGTGAAAGGACTCCATGGGTTATCTAGTTATGTTGGTTGTACACAGGGTTGCGGGATGATGTGCACACTTTGGCTGGAGATTGTAGGAGGAGGTGGCATTGGCAGGCCACCAGACAATACCTTGTATGGGGCTGAGAGTTCTCCCCAGTTATGTGGGGCACAGTGGTCACAGAGGAGTAGCACAACATCGCCACTAGTACATAGGGGGATTCATCTCTCGTGTCTTTTAGGGAGTATTTGGAGGCAAGGCCCATGCATAAGAGGATATGGCGATGTGACAGTGGAGATGGTGATACATTAGTGTGCGAGCCAATGCATACTGTCTCATATTTAGATCATGGCCTGCAGTAGAGTGTAGGAGTATACAACGTTGAGCAGTGATTTCCAGGTGATCATGGAGGTGTATGGCAGGGTGTCGCGGTGCATGGATTTACACCATGGAGTAGGGGTAGCGACTCACACCACATTGGTTTTGTTAGTGGAGTGATGGATGAATTGGGGCATATGGAGCACTCAACAGTATAGCATGATACAACAGCAGGTAGGGAAAGCTAGTGGTGTACAGGGATAGGTCACGATGTACAATGGCATGTCGAGGAGTACAAAGATACTTGGTGGTATGCAATGGCATATGGTGCGAAACAACAGGCTCTTGGAGCGTTTCCTCCTAAGAGACTGATGGATGGGGACATTAGGCATACCTTTGGTTGTAGTTCACCCAGGATCGACAAGGATTCAGGTGAGTGACACTTGATGGTATCCATGGGGACTCACATGCCTTTTCCTCTTCTACATTGCTTGCAGGCACATATGATTTGGTTCTTGTCCCTTGACACTCGGTGCACGAGTAGCAAGGGGTAGGGAGCTCACCTGAGATATTTGGATGGGACTCAACGCACAAGGGAAGAGACTCCTCAATAGTGGCATTGGGTTAGGGCACGAGCTGACAGGTACAGGTTTGGGGAGTGCATGGGTTGTTTGAGCAGTAGCGTATGTTCCACTCTTGGATTCACACTAAGGGAATACATTACACGTTTTGGGCGAGGCACTCAGAGGTATCATGGGAACATATCCAACAGGTGGATGACCTCTCTTGTAGGAGGATGTTTAGGCTCCAGGCAATATTGGGGTGTGATTTCAGGAGGTAGGATCACAGATTTCACAATGTGGTATGGCAGGCGTAGGGAAGTTTTGAGTACACTAGGTTGATTCATGATATGCAGAGTCTTTATATTGATTACATGCAAGGAGTAGAGATGTGGAACAGGAGGGTTCCAACAATCATCAGTGCTATGTTGCAACGGATCTGGTTATGGGATCCAAGGATTTACTTGGCTAACAGGTCACTCCATTTCGTGATGAGCAGGGTCATGGCAGAGGGTGATCTAGCTCACTTTGGAGTTGACTCATGGGAGATCGTTGAGGCCTCCATTGTATGGCGAGGCACATTTTTTGAGTCGCTGCTCAGGATCGGGATTAGTGATGGATGCGTAGATATTGACATCATAGAGATACCTGAACATGATGAGCTTGATCGTCGTCGGTATTTCGCCACCATGTTTCAGGGGAGGAGGATACAATGTGCCCACGATGGGCATCCCATCAGAGCCATAGTGGCACAGTGGCAGCGTGGTGGCACCCTTCTGAGACTACCATGGGACCCAGACATCACAATACTAGACAACTTAATGACCTTGAGGGATGAGATGGCTACCACACGGGGAGATCATTCAAATCTTCCATTGGGCTTTTGTCACTTGCTGATGGCATGGGGGACTTCATTAGAATGGTCAATTGATCAGCAAGAGGATATCAGGAGAAGACCATGCGGTAGAGATTTAATCCCCATGGGGATTGGATTGTATCTTCAAGAGTTTACTCTTGGAGTGCAGTTGGTGGACTAGTCGACAGAAAAACTTCATGGGGAGTCAGAAAGAGTCATACATTATCATGATGATTTACTTATTGATAGTATGCAGAGGGCTTCTAGTACCTATACCTTGCTGGATAGTGAGCAGAGCAAGGGGTGCTTCACATTCATCAGGATGGCTTGGGATCCGGGTATCGAGATTTGGGTATCGAGGGATTCCTTCATTACCAAACAGTGCAGAGATCAGGGGTGACTCAATGGCACATTTGGGACCCTGGTATTACTGATGGTGATAGCGGTGATCAACAGTCAGAGGGGGCACTTGTTCAAGAATTTCTCGACGACAAGCAATTTTTGGTGGGGAGAACTGTAATATCCCCAATTTTGATTTGCCGCATTAGAGACGATTTTTTGAAGACGAGGAAATTTTGGCATTAGGGCTTAGGAGGGAAAAGGGAAATCACAACTTTAGTGGAGAGTGGGGACCACAAGGAGAGAAAATTCGACCCAAATGAAAATTCGCACTAGTGAGAAGAGAGACAAAAGGGAAGGGGTGTGAATTAGTGGAAGGTGGGGATTGTAAAAATTCAATGATCCTGAATCCTACTGCAGTAACTGATAATATTTCTTCTATTTGTTAAATTACTTAAACAAATTATTTGCAGTTTTCTACAGCAAAAATCAAAATACATATGCTACAGTCTTCACAAATAAAATTCTATAGAAAGTAAATACAAGGAAAATAGTAGCACATATATAACCACAATGACACAATTATTTTTGGACAATTGTCCTCTGAAAAACCCAATGTGGGAAAACCGGTGCAGCAGATGACAGTTTATTTTATTAATCTTCAACAATAATTTATGTACAAGATAAAATAGAGGAAGAATCACTAGGAGATTTTAGAGTGATTTTCTCACAGTCCACAACATTTTCTGACTTTGAAGAGGACCTCCTGCCTCTTTCTCTGGCCTTTCTGCATCACCCTTTACGCAGTGACACCGTAAGCCCTATGTCAACCCTTATGCGTCCCAGCTTTGCGTCTCTCCTCTGCGCTGCCTCATCTAGATTTGTCTTGCACTTTCTAACTATGTTGATGCCCTCTCTCCCACCAGCAACTCACTCTTTGATTCGATTTTTTCTTGCCGAACTTCAGCCAGTGAGAAAATCGATCTTCTTGAGCAACTAAGTATCTGCTCTGGTGTATTCTCCATCTACCCATCGACTTCTTATAATATTTTGTTGGAGCACCAATGGCCAAGATTAAAACATAATCGATGAATAAGATTAATTGGAAATCGATCCATGTCTTCTTCTAGAATATTCTCACCTGATTTAATTAATACCCTATAAATAACCAGATTTTCCTAAGTTTAGACTTAGGGAACCATTTAAAAAAGTTAATTATTTTAATTAAATCATCTCTAGTTGGAATTTTTCCAAATGATTTAGCGGGTATTAGAGAATGCATGTGTCTTAGCCTCTCTACAAAATCTCGAGGCAAGAGCACATCCGATGCTACAGAAATCAACACTCCCTCTTAGCGAGGAATGTGCTCTAGTGTTGCAACCCACTGAAGCATCACTCTATCTCTGCACCATCTCCTGCTGCGCTACTGATGGCTGGCCCCACTCCTCACCAACTACTTGGTAACTTTGATATGAGTTGCACCTGTGTTGCTGCTGACCCTATTGAGTTGTTGTCAGCTATTGTATCTAGACTGCAACTCCCTCTTAATTGTTGCTACTAAGAATCTATTGAAATGGATTCTCCACCATAATCATTTGTTCTCTAAACTGCATGAACTTAGCTCTCCCTAGATTTTTTGTGAGTATGTCTGCTACCT
>APFE030339792.1:3384-22881 GCA_000404065.3 Pinus taeda
ACCTAACATAGGGTCTAAAACCAAAATTTTCCGGGGCGCTGCCCCAGACCCCATAAAGTGGGGTTACGGGTACCCCTCAAACCCCCTGTTAACTATGTGGAAAGAATATAACACAACCCAATGATCAACATCTTTAACATACTTCCTAGGTAATGACACATGGAAATCATGGACTTTCACTGTCGGTGGTAGTGCAAATTGATAGGCTATTGGTATAATCCTTTCAAGAATCTTGAAAGACCCACAAAACTGAGGTGCTAGCTTGGCTCATGATCCAATCCTCAAGGATCTCTTCTTGGGCTTGATGTGCAAATACACCTATTCCCCAACCTAAGACTCCTTAAACAACCTGTTCTGATCTACATAAATTTTGTGCCTATCCTGTGCTGCCTTTTGATTCTTCTTGATTACCTACATTTCATGTTCCATCTCTACCAACATATCTAGTCGAATGAACACCTTGTTCACTGGATCACTCCAACTGATGGGAGTATTACAACTCCACCCATATAGTGACTCAAACAGACTCATCCTCAATGACTCATGATACCTATTGTTATAAGAAAACTCAACCAATAGAAGGTACTCCTCCCATCAACTCTGCTGATGCATCACATACATCCTCAACATATCCTCCAATATCTTGTTAAACCTCTCTGTTTGTCCATATGTCTGTGGATGATAAGTTGTGTTGAAGGCTTACTCTGTTCCCAAACCTGCAAACAACTCCTTCCAAAACTTGGAAGTGAACTTAGCGATCCCTGTTTGACATGTTATGCCCCTATACCAATAGGTGTCATATATTATGATTGACTTGGTTTAATTTCGAAATATGTTCATACCTTTACTTGTTGCAAAGGTTTTCCATATTTGTGAAAAACAAAAAGAAAAACATAAAATTAAAAAATGTAAAGAGGGTATATCCTAGAAAAAAGAATAAAAGGGTAAAAAGAATAAAGAAAAGGTCAAAAAATGAAAGCAAATGAACCCCAAGAAAAAGAAAGAAAAGACCATGAAAGTGTGCAAGTCCAAATGCGACTACTATTTTATTTTTGTAAAATAATGATTGTGTGCAACTTGTTACTTATGCCATAATCCATGGTAACCAAATAGTTTAATCTTGGTTATTCCATGTTTTTAATTTCATTCTCAGAGAAAGAGAATAAAATCTGACCAGAATGTTTAATCTTGGCAGATAAGTAGATAGGTATAGTGAATAAAAGGAGCTCAACAGTTTAATCTGAGCCCTTAGATGTAATAAGTGTAGATTTAGACAGATATCACTATGTAAAAGAAAATAAAGTGTGAAAAGGGTTTGTTAGTCTAATTGCACCCTAATAAAGAAGTGAAAATGCTAGGATAAAGTAGGTAGGGTAAGGGCATGTATCACATGGAATGCACATCAACATTCAAAGTTAAAAATAATTAACTTCCCTACTCATTTCCCCTAAATTTTCACTAATTCCCTAAGTGCTAAAGGTAATTGCCAAAGTAAGAGGGGCTCAGAGCATTTCTCTGAATTTTGGAGGGACCGGACCCTCGACCCAAAAATTGGAAATGCCTAAAGTACTTAAGTCCCTTTCATCAATGATTTCCCACCATAAAAGCATTCATTTCCTTTACAAAGCTTTTCCTAAGTAAAATCCTATTTTACTTGGGGAAATTGAAATAATTCCCATTTATTTGGTCATATTAACCACTAATGTTATTATTATGTAATTCCTAAATAAAACAACACTACCCATGCCCGTATTATTATAAAAATCCCAAATATTTACATATCCCATCCTACGGTTAAAATATAACCTTGATAAAGTTAATAAACGGAATTAATTAACCAATCTATGGTTAATTAAGAACCTGAAACCCCGCCATACTAAATGAGGATTAATTAATAACTCAGTGAGCAATCAAATCGCCCCTGATATGATTAACTCTTTTAATTAATATTGGGCCCGCGTTCCGTAATCCATTAGTCACTTCATCAATCCCGACCACCGTCTGATCGGATCCCTCAAATCCGACGGCTATCGCGCATATCGCACGAACCTTTCGATCGACCTTTAGTGTGCGATGTGAGCGGCTTCCCAAATAGTGCCGATGCTACGTGTCGAAAGATGTGTGGAATCGCGCTGTCCTCCCAAAAAACCATTTCCCTCCCATAAGTGGTGTGATGAAACTTGCTTACCGCTTCCCGCAAATGACAAAAAACATCAAATCACCCCCATTGACGCAACTCGTTCGTATCACAAACGCGCCAAAAAAATTGACTTTGCATAAAAAACAAAGTATAATTCATTTTCGCCCGTTATCCTGAAAAAACACATGCATGCAGTCAGTATGTAGAAATCAACCAGCTCATCCCTGAACCATCAACTACCCTGAAAGTTGCTGCCCAACGCCGCTCCAGTCCACTGTATGCTTCCAGTCAACGAATTCACCACTAAAAGTCGCCCAATAACAGGTATTTACCAATTTTCTTCCAGAAACCTTGTTAAATACTAAAATTCCTTTGCAATTACATTGAAACCCAAAATTCCAGTGAAATTTAGTTGCAAGGCTTAAAATCAAAGACTCCCAGGACCTCTGTTTCACCTATTTTTACTCAAAAAGCCCCATTTTCATCTCTGAATCCACAAGAACCAGATAAGGAAACCCCCGTGGCCCTAAATGTTATACCAATTACTACTCCCCATAGGGATCTAGACCACCTTCCCTTGGTCGATAAAGACTTCCAAATTAAAGACATTAGTTTGGAAGAATCCCCACTGAAGTTTCACTACAGATGCCGAGACAATTACCTAAATCATGCAGACAACATAGGTTTATGGGAATCCAATTTGTCAAAATACCAGTTTCCAAGTGTACATGTGTTCCTTGAATTAGTCCACCACTGCCATGCCAAATATGAACCCACTATGAAAGCTGTAATGTCTGCAGATAATGAAGTTTTGTTCAAAATCACACCTAAATCCATTAATGAGATGCTCCAACTACCAAATGAGGAAAACCTGACTCCACTCACTATTTCCGATTTACTTGAAAGGTTTGCTAGGCTGTTCGATGAAAGCAAAACCCAAATCCTACAAACCTTCATATTTGCAGAGAAATACATGCTAAAAAACCCTCCACCCTATCTCACTACCATGTTTTCTCAGCTTGGGAGGGACATTATCAACATGATTTCAGCTATCTTAGGTTTCACTACCAGTGAGTTTGTTGAGGAGATTGTTTTTGTCTACTTATCTATTTTCACTCCTGGCCAGCCTCCAGTGGTAAAACTTGGTTATGCTAAGTTCATTGCTGAAAAGATGCATGATCAATTCATGAGATTTGAGAATGAAAGACTGTTCAAGTACTCTTCAGTCTTGTATCACCTATTTATCTATTACCAAAGTGACAAATTCCCATTTTCTATAAAAAAGCTTGATACCAAAGGTAATCCCAGGTTAGTCGTTTTCTGGACCCCTGTGTTTCATAGCTCCAACACATACACAGAGTTCATAGATTTATTTGTACATCCAACAATCACATTGCTACTAGGACACCCTCCTCCTAGGATCAGTGATGATATAAAGAGAATTCTCCAATTGTCAAAGTAGTATAAGATAGGTGACTGGTACTTGTACCAGAATCACACTGAGATTAGAATCTATGGATGTGAGTTGCCTCCTTTCAAGTTACCTAAATATCTTTCCATGAGATTGTTTGCCTTGGAGTACTACAGGAAAATGATCAACTCTGATGAAACCCATTTCATGAAGGCAAAGAAGAAAGCCCAACTGAGGATAAAGGATCACCTAGGTCCCTTTATTTGCAATAACAGAAGAGCAGGCAAAGAAGCAGAAAAAATACTTGAGAAACTAAGACTGAAAAAGAGTTTCATCCGGACTTATGATCCACATAGTTTCATCTGTGATAGAAGAATGAAACACAAATTGTCACCCTACCTCCATCATAGGATTCCTGAGATAGAACAATATGCCAACTTGAATGAATGGAGGGAAGGGACTTTGATAGAATAGGATAGTGATTAGGTTGAGGTTGACAATGTAATGAAAGATTTGGAGAAGAGACTTGACTTGGAATCTTTTGTATAGGTGCATACAGAGTCTTCCCAAAGGCCAACCCAGGAAACTAGTGCTCCCACAGCCGAGCCTTCACAAAGGCAAACTCAGGAAACAGGTCCATCTACATCAAAACAACCATTTGTATCAGAACAACTAGAGAAATAAGAGTAGTAGCATGAAATCTCTGTAGAATTGGACCCACCACAGCCACATCCAGCTCAAACTAACATGGAGACTCCCCCAGTTCTAGAGACCCCTCTAAATGAGGAAAGAAACTTGAAAAGAGAAAGGGAAGTAGCTAACCCTTCTAGCAGACCCACAGATCAACGCTTTGCTAACAGGCAAAGGTTAAATCCATGTTCAGAGGAGGAATTCATTGGGGAGACAATAGAAAGCATGAGGAAGGAAGGTACAGACAGTTTTCAAACATTCCCAATAGGTGGGACACCTTCAAGTTCACAGAGGCAAGAACTAGAAAGACAACAGAGTACAAAAGTTTCATCCTTCAGGTCTTCTTCTGAGAAGATTATAGACATAAAGGGTAAGTTTAAAGAAATCAAGGCAAAGAATGAGAAACTGAAGGCCTAAGCCTATGCTTAGTACTTAAAGATGGCCCCTACAAACCAAACTAGATTGAAGTCAGCCTTTGACATCAAAGAGGGCAAAATGCAAATGAGTTTCCTAAAGCCCACAATGCTGCAGCCAAAATCTTTGGCAGATTATCTCAAAACTGACTTCGAAGTCATGGCTAAAGACATCCACCCCATTGATCAGATTGAACTGCACAAGAAAATGGGTGAGATGGTGTATTCAACTTTGACCAACAAAGCAATGATGGCACATAGATTGCAAAATTCATTAAGCAATACTACAGCTCAACTGCAGCTGGAGAAAGCCTCTTCACAGGCAAAGGACAATAGAATAAAATCATTGGAAGAGCTGGTAATTGAGTTGGGTCATGACCCAAAGGATGTGAAGGCAGTAGAAAGTTTAATCAAGAAAAAGAATGAAGACACATAGCTACACTTAGAAAACAATTGAAGTTACCACCACTCATTCACCCTCAGACTGCTGAAGTGATAGAGAAGAAAAATGAAGAAGAACTTATGGACTTGGTCCTTAAGTTAAATGAACAACTGAAGGAAACATAGCAGGAATTAGAGAAAGCAATGTAGTCTAGGCAGAGTGAGTCAACCACACAGCCTCAAACTGTAGTGCCAATTATTTCAACAACAGTCCCTTCTACACTGGCAACTGTTTTAGCACCAAACATTCCTTTGGCAACAACTACACCCATAGAGGCAACAGGTACATCACAGACAAGTACACCTACACAGAGCACAGAGGACTTGATTAAATAAATGGAAGAAATGAAACTCCAAGTAACAGAGCTGCATAAAGTGAAAGAGAAATTCACTACTTTGGAGCAGAAATATGATATATCAAAGATAAATTATGCAGAGGAAAGAAGGAAAGTAAGAGCATGACAGAGCAAATAAAAGCATTGGAGAAGGACTTGACATTTGACATGCCTTTAGAAGAGATTAGGAAGATATTGTGGACCAATATCATTGATTCCATCAATGATATTTGGTCATCCTTTCAAATTATTTTTGAACAAAGTGATTTGGTAAAACTTGCTCTTGAAGAAATTGAGAAGACCAGAGAAGAGCTAGGTGGGAAACCTGAGGAAGCTATCAGATTAATCAATTTTCTAAACAGTAAAAATAGGCAACAGTTGGAGCAACTAGACATCCAGGATAGGATTGCTACTATCCTCAAACTTAAGAAAGTTTTGACAAAAAGGAACTTAATGCAAGGCCGGGAGCGAAGATTTCGAAGTATGTAGAAGGATATAGATGAATTCATGAGAAAGTTTGACATCTTAAGGAGTAAAGGACTCCCAAGTCCTTTAGTCATCAACGATAAACTAATGGTTCAAATTGACTACATTGATAAATTACATCACCTAGCTGACAACCAGGCTAGTTCAAATGCAGCCAAGGCATTGTCCACAGGGAAAGTTCTCTATGATGGTTTGGGGAACCTTTTCTTCATTGAGCATGAAGTGAAACACTTATTCATAGTCCAGCCTAATTTCGTAAAATATATTGAGGTTGATGAAATTTACAGGAACCTGACAAGAACAAGAATACCAAAGGATGATTGGTGGACCAACATGACTGACATCCTATAAAATTACCATGGTAAAAAATGAGGTAAATAGAAATAACTACCACAGTAAAGCTTGGTAAAAAGGATGAAAGCTGGCAAACAGGTAAAGTGTATTAGTTACAGGTGAAAGAGTATTAGTTAAAAGGATCAAATCAGATATCCAACACAGAATTAATAAGACAACAACAAGATGTAGATTCGTAGAGCATACCTCCAGCTCCTTCAACGAAAACAAGGACAACACAATCAGTTCACTTTCTGTTTCTATATTCAAGACCATCTGTCTCTATATTCATGTAAAAAGATATTTAGTTTTCCTAGAATAAATCTCATTTAGTTATGAGATATTTTGATGTAAATTTTGTATAAATACTTCCTTATACGAAGTATTAGGGGTGGATTCTACAACATTTCTATAGACATTTTCTTCTGGAATGGAAGTGCTATTATACCAACATTTGTATCGCTTGCTGGATCAAGGAATAAATCTAAGGCAGTTTATAGGATACTTGTGTCAAACAGAAATCAAATAAGTATTCTATATCTCTTTTGTTTTATTGTTTCCCTTCTGTTTATTAATAATCATATGTGTTTTCATGAAATCTGAATGATAAACGAAATAATGATATTTCAGGAGTTGTTTTGTTGCAATCTGTTTTAAAAGGTTTATCTTCTCAATGTTTTATGCTAGACTATCATAGTTAGGGAATTCTTGAATTCTCCCTTACTTCATAGTTTATCCCTTTGGCTCAATTGAACAAAGAATTCTTAATTTCCCTTTGTTAATAGGCCTCTTCTGTTCCTCATTTTGACCCCGGTTAAAGGATTCTTGATTGCCCTTTCTCTCTGGTTAAGACCATCTCATACACCTGAACTTGATATTTGCCTTTTGTTTTACTACCTTGCTCTGTGAGTTTCCCTTTAGTAAGTGATCTGATCTAGTTAAGCCAATATTCGATTGACTCCATAGCCCAATGCAGACCTTGCTCTATCCATCTGTTCCCAGAATTCCACCACCCAACCAAAAATCCCCTACAAGCTTTCATAACTAGCCTAATATCTCACAAAATAAAGCTAAATCATAAAGAGAGAGCCCTCTCTGAGTAAGATTGGCTAGATTCTGTACTTAAAATATTGGTTTGTGGTTACCTCAGAGTGTCCCTTCTTTTGATAACTTCTAAGGGAAAATCTGAGTGCCAACATGACATAATCTTCCTTGGAGCACCATGCAACCTCACCACATCTTTGATGAAGACCTATGCTACATCACTAGTTGAATAAGTAGACTTCACTGGAATGAAGTGTGCTACCTTTGTCAACCTTTCCACCACAACCATGATGGAATCATGTTGTCTAGATATCCTCAGAAACCTATGGTGAAATCCATGGAAATGACCTCCCATTTCCACTTTGGAATCAGAATCAACTGTAATAGTCCACTTGGATGCTTACATTCCATTTTCACCTGCTGACAGTCCAAACATATAGCCACAAACTCTACCACATCCTTCTTCATATTCGGCCAATGATAAAACTTCTTCATTATCGTCAATGTCTTTTGGTATCTTGGGTGACCTGAATACAGTTTTGCATAAAACTCTTGCAATATAGTCTTCTTGAGTTGACTGTCATTCGACACAAATGTCCTATCCCTAAATCTGACCAAACCGTATGTTGTAAGACAATAGTCCACAACCTGATCACATGTACCCCGCTATAACCTGTGCATAAGCTCCATATACCTGCCATCCTGCTGTCCTGCCTGTAAGATTTGATCATGTAAGCCTATCCCATAAGAACTCATAGTTGCTATGTCATTCACCTGTACTTTCCTGCTAAGAGCGCTTGCAACCCTATTCTCCTTACCCTTGATGCACCTGATCTCAAAGTTGAACTCATTGATCGTGGCCAACCATCTAACTTGTCTGGCATTTAGATTCAGTTGGTCAAATAGATACCTCAATCCATTGTGATCACTCATAAATACAAACCTCATGCTAAGAAGATACTGCCTCCACATCTTCCATGCATGGATGATTGCTGCCAACTCAAGATCATGTGTCAGGTAATTCTGCTCATGCTCATTCAGTTTCTATGGCTCATAGCATACTACTCGTCCTTCCTGCATAAGGACTCCACCAAGTCCTCTCTTGGAAGCATCTATACATAGCACAAACTCTTTGTCCAGATATGCAATCTTTAACACTGGAGCATTCATCAACAACTACTTCAATTGTTCAAAACTTGTTGCACATTCCTTTGTCCATTCAAATTTCTTACCTTGCCTCTGTAGTGACGTAATAGGACATGCAATGTGAGAGATGTTCCTGATGAGTCTCCTATAATAACCCGCTAGCCCCATAAATTTTCTTACCTCAACCACATTTCTAGGAGTTTCCCACTCCATGATAGCTCTTATCTTCTCTGGGTCCACTGTTATGCCTTCCTTGGAAACAACATGTCCCAAGTAATGTACCTCTGTCTGAAAGAAATTGCATTTACTAAGCTTAGCATACAGCTGATGCTCTCTCAGAAATATCAAAATTGTTGCTAAGTGTTAGAGATGCTCTTCCTCATTTTTAGAATATATCAAGATGTCATAAATGAATACAATAACAAACTTGTCCAGATAAGGAAACAATACACTATTCATTCGCACATAAAAGTAGCTGGAGCATTAGTCAAACTAAATGGAACTACAACAAACTCATAATTCCTATACTTGGTCCGAAAAGTTGTCTTGTATATGCCCTCTTCCTTGATGCGTACCTGATGGTATCCTAATCTCAGATCAATCTTCGAGAACATTGTTTCTCCCTTTAACTGTTCAAACAATTCATTAATCCTCGACAACGAATACCTATTCTTGATGGTTACTTGGTTCAACTACTTGTAATCAATTCATAGCATGAGATTAACATCCTTCTTCACAAACAACATTGGTGCACCCCAAGGTGATACACTTGGCCTAATATATCCTTTGTTAAGCATTTCCTTCAAATGTAATTGTAGCTCTACTAACTCTGGTGTGCTCGTCATGTATGGTGCCTTCGATGCTAGTGTTGCCCTTGGTATCAACTCAATGGAAAATTCCACTTCTATTTGAGGAGGCAACTCTGAAATATCTTCTGGAAACACATCTTGAAACTGCTGCAACATCGGGTACTTGATCAATACCTCCGCATCCTCACCATCCTTACCTTTATCACTAGAAATATGCAATGCAAATAACACCCTTTTTTGTGATTGTGTTTTTCCTGAATATTTGTCACCATTCTAATTGATGTTTCCTTCTTCTTACCCTGCAAGATCCTCTATTCTCCATTGTCATAACAATCCACTTTGGTCCTATGAAGATACAACCAGTCCATACCTAAAAGCATACTATATGATCCCAATGATAATACATTCAAACGTGCTGAGGTAGGCATACCATTCAATTCAAATGTAAAAAATCTCACACAATGATACATTCTCTTCTTTGTACCTGTATGCAACTGCACTAACTAGCATTTTGCATGCACTTATTGATTCAAACCACACTTATCCACTAGGTCAGGACTAACATAGCTATAATTATAACCAGGGTCAATTAAAATGGAAACAACTTGATCACAAATCTTACCATCCATCTCGATAACAGTTGTTTGGTGATCTTCCTGCTTGTTATCCAGTGCTACATAAATCGGAATGCTTTGCCCAACATCCCCAACTGTCTGCACTTCTTGTGAACTGTAAATCTGAGGCCTACCACCCTGATTCTATGGACAATCCCTCTTAAGATGCTCCTTACCATATGACCAACATTGCAACCATCTAGTACCATCACCTTTATTCTATTTCCCTCCATGTTGTGACCCATTAAACTTCTTGTAAGGTGCAACATTTTCTTTCTCACCTTAACACCCTCCTCCCACGTTTACCTAAGTTAACTGGTCCCCTGGGGTAAACATGTGATGAGAGGCTACTATGATGTGATTCAACCCCCAATGTATAGTTAAGGAAGTGGAACCGAAGAAACAAAACCATTATGACCTTCCACACATGCTACAAAACCTTCAGGAGCCAACCAACCCTTCCACGGGACCAACCCCCAAGTAAACTTGACATTTCACTAATCTGGACCCCCAGCTGCTCCCATGACAAGCCATGCATGTGACTAAGGCCTTCCAATTGCTCCTACAACATGGGCATGCCGGCAACTGTGGAATTTTTTCGGCTAGTTCTGAGCCAACGACCCCAGATTTTGTGCCATATTTTCAGGGCCAGGACTCAGCTCACTGCCCAGAACTTCATGAAACCTTCAGAAATGATAAATGACATTGAAACAAAGGTACTATGTAAATACTTGATCAATGAATTGATTGTAACCCTACCATCCATGAGAAACATTTCGTCAAACATATCACAAATATGTAATCTACATGTCATAAAATCAGATCTAAGCATAGGGGTCTCATACTTATATGATATTTGTAAAGAAGCATCACTGTCTTATCACAATAGCTACATTATCATCTATTACGTCATATATTCATTGTAATTTCAACCACTAATCAAAACATGATGGAAACCATACATCAAGTCTCTCATAAAACATACTCATAACTAGTATACAACCAATAGAAATACAAGTATACAACCATAAAATCCACATATAAGCTAGTAAATTTACACATGATATACCAAGGAGAAAGAGCTCTTATTAATGAATACAAAAGCCAACTAGGTTTGGGACTTCCACGAACCACATGACTCATAGATTGGCTGAACCAAATCTTTCTTTCAGCCAATCACCCTTGTGCCATATTCCAAGCATGAATGTGGGACTCAAAACCAAACCAAACTAGATTTCCACAAGCTTTACCGCAATCCCCACTAGATCACTAGGCCCTAAACAAGCATGGATGCCACTGGATTTCTCCACCTACATTGTGAGAAATTTGCCTATCTCCTAGTCTCTAGGCTTTATCATATATACCACCATGCAGCGGTCGAGGATTCCTAGGCCTAATCAAGACTCCAGCCTCCTAGATTTACCATATATCTTGTCATTCACCGACCAAGGATTCCTTGGCCTAATTAAGAGTGCACACCTCTTGGATTTACCGTATATCCCACAATACAATGATCAAGGATTCCTAGGCCCACCGATGCACACAAAATATAGCTTTATCGCAATCCCATTCTAGTTCAAAGGATTCCTATGCCTTGTGTTATTTCTTTTTGAGACCACCTCACTCAGTTTCAAAACCATCCAACAATCTAGCTCAACCAAATACAAGAGAAACCATCACACCATGGCTATCTAGAAATGGAAAGGAAAGGATGAAAAACATTGTCACACCTGGCAAAACCCATGCCATGATAGGAAGAGAACCAAATACACACATGCATGTACCATACATGCCAAAACTAGCAAGGAAATCATACATGCAATTCGATACCTACAAATAATCTCACTGTAGCTACTTGATGTTGCTATTCTTTACTTGATCTTTGCTTCCCTTTGCCTTCTTTGTCCTTCCTTTTCTTTTCTTGATCTAATGCTGAAGTGTCCCAAGAAAACTCTAACTGTCCAAGGGTGTGAGAGAGAGAATAGAGAGAGATCTCCAAAATTGAAATGACAAAAAGGTACTAAGTAATCATTAGAAGCCTTTTTATTAATGAGGCCTCTAATTTCTCCAATTTCCATTATTTTTCCTTCAATTTTCTCCTCACATGAAACCTATGACCTTTCACCTTCCTTTTCTCCTAATTTCCTCTATTTTCATAAATAAAATGTCAATTAATGCCACTTTGTATTTTCAAAGCCTTTGCTATTGCCTTTGTCAATTTCCTTTAGCCGTAATAACTGAAATGAACACCCACTAGGATGTCTTGCCCAAAATTTAGCTTGGAATACATGTCCCATGACCTTGGTCTTATTTTGCCTTTATTAACTTTATTACATGGATTTTTTACCAGGGATGTTACAGAATCCCCCCCCCCCAGGGGAACACAGTCCTTAGTGTTCAATGACACCTTTAAACCAACAAACTGTTGAAAACAAAACATACTGCCCATGGAGCTTTATAACACAACTCATTATGGTATTTACAATAACCACCAAATATACTTATGCACATTTGATTCAACCAACAAATAATCATATTGTCTATGGAGCTTTATAAATCCATCTCGATACAATATTTACAATGATATACACATATAACATAGTTACGGATGAAATGAGAACTATTACCTCAAAACGGGTACTCGAGCCCAAAAACCCCAAAAAAACATGAAAAAACAACCCAAAATTTATTCCAGAACAATGTTTTTTTAAGGGTAAATTTTCAACATGGTTTTTTTATTTTTTATAACTGAAATGATTAATGTATTTATAGATCAACGGTTGGGCCATAGCCTAAACAACGAACATTACATGGGGACTTGAGTTCACTAGTCCTTAATACATCTAACAAAGTTCTCCTTCTGAGTTTTGAGACTGTCCACAGAGTTCCATCAATTTAAAGTGAAATCAGGATAAGAGGACTAGACAGAGAGTGTGCAGGATCCGTTGGATTTCATAAACCAACGAACAGGATAAAACCCTGGAGGAATATTGCATCGATGAATGTTGTTTACAAAGGTGTGGCCTCAAGTCTTAAAATGTAGTGATTTGCGATCCCCGAATAATCGCATTGGAGAAAAGCTATCGACAACGTCAGACCATAGACCTTACCGATAAGCGATGCGATCGGCGGAACAAATCGCATCGGAACAAGTCAAGCAGAAAGGCCTTAACCAATGGACAATCGAAATGTCGATTTGTGATTAAGGGGTGGGCCAATCAAGCAATGCGCTGATAGTCGATGGGTCGGAGATCGGTGATCGGGGCAAATTTTGATCGGCGCAACGCTTTGGGCTATGGTTTGGTAATCCACATGGGCTCTTCTAAGTTTGTTTTGAAAAATCCTTGTGTCAGACAACATCCCTCATGTGAAAAAAGGAGGAGGAGGTAAAAAAAACCAGCAAACCCCGCAGCCTCTAGAGAGTATTATTGAGAGCCGGATTGCTAAAGTGATCCTCAGAGTTTAATGTATTTATCAAGGGCTCTGAGTCCCTGAAGACTTGAAGAGCTTTGTGTCCATGCTCTTGTGAAATATGGCAGCCTTTAAGAAGCCCGAGAATTTCAGCCTGATTGTTTGTGCTTTGTCCTAGTCCCCAGCTGTAGCTATTTATTCAGGAGCCGTCCTGAGAGTAGACCACTCCACCTGCACCAGAGATCCCTGGATTACCTTTAGAGGCACCATCGAAGAAAACGGTTACCTTTCCCTGCTTCCTCCACTAGGTTTGGAACATTGCATCCAGTGTTCTAATGCGCCAAGCAGGATTGAATGTGGGGCTGGTAGGTACGTTCTTACTGTCCTAAACGAGAAGGGTTCCCAGCTAGCTTCATTGTTCAGTTATGAGGGTATCGTCTAACTTGCTGGAGTAATTTCCTAGAGCTTCCATCAAGGATGCCTTAGCTCTGGTGACCATTGTCAAGGGAGAGGATGTTACATTGTTGAATAACCAGTTATTTTGAGTGAGCCAGAGCTTCCAACAAATGAACTTGGGAATGGAGTGCCAGATCCGATTCCACATTGATTATGTGCTAAGAGTCCTAGGGTACCTTGCAGTCTAGGTGGATTAGAGATCCACGACTGTGCACTGGAGAGGAGCGGGTGCGTTGAGACGTGAAGGACAAGAGCCCATACCGATTGGGCAAAGGCATAACTTACAAACAAGTGGTCCACATTTTTAGATGTTGATCTACAAAAAATGCACCAATGTGGCCCTACAATGCCTCTGTGGGCAAGATTTTCACCTGTCAACACTTTCCTGTGAATAAGCAGCCAAGTGAAAAAAATTCACCTTGGGGATTCCGAATGCATCCCACGTGCGCTGCCAGATGGAAGGGTTGAGAGCTTGATTTTGAGTGGATTGCAAGGCTACAAAGCCAAGCGCGGAGGTGTAGATACCTGTCTTCCCCCATCTCCAAAGATCTGATGCATGTAAGTTAACAAGTGTCGAGCCCTTCATCTTGTCCAAGAGAAGGTGCTTTTGGTGAAGTAAATATACTGGCAGGTTGGGGAAGACCCAGTCCTCCCAATTCCCCTATTTGTCCCAAGCAGAAATGTCGGCAAGATTGTGCAAGCCGAGCTGGGAGAGCCAATCACAAAGATCAGCTAAATCCACTGTATTTTCTATGGGGGAATCGCCCATGATTTTATCTTGCCATATCGAAATATTTGCCCCATTTCTAGGCACCCTATAAAGCTAGTTTTGGAAGGTGGCAAACCCTTTTCTACATAGGTTCCAAAGTGGCATGCCTTTGGGAACACTGTCCGCTTGGAGGTTTCTCAATGAGATGCCTTTGAAGTATTTATTCCAAAGTAATTGGCTAACTGGATGATGTTTGTTGGAGTAGACCTGCTAAATAATTTTTCCACCTAAGGCAATGTTGGCCAGGCCAGGGTCTCTAATTTGGAGACCTCCTTCCAACTTTGGCCTTTTCATTGTGCACCAACTAACTAAGTGAAATTTCCTCTTGTTCCCTTTGCCTCCCTGCCATAGGAAGTTTCTGAGCAGCTATGAAATCTGATTCGTGATTGTCTTTGGAGCCAGGAGGAAGGAGGCTTGATAAATAGGGAGAGAGGAAAGGGCAGACTGTATGAGGATTAGCTTGCCAGCATAGTTGAGCCACTGCCCACCCCAAGCAGCTATCTTGGTTTTGATCTTGCTAATGGCTTCAGTCCAGATTGAGGCTCAGTTAACCCCTAGGTTTAAAGGCAGTCCCAGGTATTGTATTTTGTCCCAGGAGGCATAGCCTGGAAAGTCCAAGATTCTAGCAATTCAAAGGGTGGTTTGCTTCTCTGTATTCCAATTGTACATTGCACTTTTTCTTTTATTAATAAGCGCTCCTAAAATGATACAGAAGCTTTGCAGGACCCCATTGAATTCCTTTGCTATTCTTGTAGAAGCTCCTCCCAACAGTAGAGAATCATCTGCAAACAAGGCATGATTGATTGGTTCTATTCCATTCATCGGTTGGATGCCCGGGAGAGTACCCTTGTTTCTTTCCGCTATCAGTTTCCTGCTCAAGGTGTCTGCCATTATTATGTATAGAAAGGGAGATAGCGAGCATCCTTGCCTTATCCCCCTTGAAGCTTGGAAATAAGAGGCAGATCGGCCATTTACCAATAGGGCAATCCAAGGTTTATCAGTGCAGGCCTTGATCAGGTTCACAAAAGCTGGGCTGAATCCAAAGGAGAGAAGAACTTTGTGAAGAAATGATAGTTTAACCCGATCGAAGGCATTGGTCATATCCAACTTGATCAACATCCCTTTCTCCTTCCTCTGGTGACTAGAATGCATGGATTCCTATACAAGTATCACATTATCCAAAATATGTTTTCCTGCTACGAACCCTCCTTAACTGGGAGAAATAAGCTTACTTAGCAGGGGTTTAATTCTGTTTGCGAGCAATTTAGCAAGAATTTTGTAAGAGGCATTACATAACGAAATGGGTCTAAATCTGTCAAAGGTAGCCGGATTCACTTCTTTGGGTATTAAGGCAAGAAAGGTGGATTTGGTGCTGCCTCCCACTTTTTCCTTTTTCTGAAAAGCCTTTGCCATTCTTAGAAGGTCATATTTGATGATTGTCCAACAAGCTCTGTAGAAATGTGCTAAGAAACCATCGGGGCCTAGGGATTTGTCAGGCTCCATGTCCAAAATTACATTACTGATTTCCTCCTCAATGAAGGGCTTCATAAGATTTGAGTTATTCTCCTCATTAACCAAGGAAGGGATCTAGGAGAGGAAGTCATTGGAGATAGCCTCAACTCCTGTTCCATCCTTTGCATATAACCGCTGAAAGTGAGTTTCAGCAGCTTCTTTAACTTGAGCAAAACCTTTGGCGCCTATCCCATTTGCTAAGGTGATTTCTGAAATGTGATTTTGGGAGAGGTGGGCTCTAAATTGCCGGTGGAAGAATGCTATGTTTTGGTCACCAGCTTTCAACCATAGACTATGGGACTTAAGCCGCCAAAATTCTTCTTCTTTTCTAAAGGAGCTGAAAGAAGCAAGTTGGGCAACTTGTTCTTTCTCCAATTCTTGCGTGATTATGTCTTTTCCCTCCATCTCCAACTGTAAATCTGCTAACTGTTGGACAACTTCTTTTCTATATGTGGTGAAGGTGTTGGGAGGCGTTTTGACCCACTCTTTCAAAGCTGCTTTGGTTGCTTTCAATTTTTGCTCCCAAACATAGCTGGGTGACCCGGTGACCATGATGGACCAAGCCTTGGCAAAAACTTCCATAAACCTATCCTGCTCTATCCACAAAGGGCTGAAGTGGAACGGTATAGGCCCTAGGTTTTCTTCCTCATCCAGTTGTAAGAGGTTGGGTTTATGGTCCGAGGTGAGCTTTGGTAGGATTCTCGATGACACTATTCTCTTATCCATCAAAAGAGTGCTCTGCAATAGGAATCTATCGAGCCAGGCTGAGATGTGGGTTGCCCCTGTTCTGTTGTTGGTCCAAGTGTATAACCCCTTCTTGGGTTTAGGATCAAGAAGATCCCACTGCTAAATTATGTCCTCCACAAGGGGAAGCATTGGATCTCTTATATTGTTACCCTCTCTTTTTTCTTTTGGTTCAAGAACGATGTTTAGATCTCCTGCTATTACAATGTTCATGGGAGAATAGCTGTCTACAAAATCGAGAAGTGTTTGCCAACACTCTTTTTTCTCAAGGTAAATAATAGGAACATAAAGATTAAACAGGGCGAAAGTGAGTTTACTTGCTTTATGTCGGAGCTTGGTGTAAATCCAATGTTGAGTCTCGAAGGAGTTTTCCAGCTGGAACAATTCCTCCATCCAGACCATGGCAAGTCCTCCTGAGGTGCCCCTTTCACTTACGACCATCCCCGCTTTAGTCTTCCAATTCATTCTACTTAAATCTAGAAGGGATTCCCCTTCGATTTTTGTCTCTTGGAGCATGAGGATCTCTGCGGATTCTATTTTCATGAGATCTTTAACAGCTGCAGCCTTCGTGGGGTTCCCCAAGCCTCTACAGTTCCAAGAGACTATACCATTATTTAATTGGGGTAGTGGAGGAGAGGCCTCCCTTTGGTGGCCATACTCTGGTATTTCGACCAATGGACATTTCTAGAGTGGACTAGATTCCTTGCATTTTTTGCCTCTCTGCTTCTTCCTCTCTTGCTTCCTTGAGGGATTTCCTCTCTGCCCACTTTGAGGGCCTTTCAAATGTCTCATCTTCCGATGAGCCTGTCAATTCCAAGGGCTTCTTTCTTGTCATGTCTGCATAAGAGGGTGGTGAAGACCTCTTTCTGGGGAGTCGGTTTGAGTAGGGGGAACCCCTACGTTTTCTTCTTCATTTAATGAGGGATTGACCTGTTGTTCCACATCACTTACTATAACAGGGGATTCTTCCTGTGTGCTGAGAGCTGCGAAGGAATTTGAGGGAAGATCTGTTCTAGGGGGTGCTGCCCCTTCCAGTTGTAGCTCTGTGGATGGCACAATGGGTCCCTCTTGAGCCCCTTTTCCTCTCGGCTTGCCAGGTTGCTTTGATGAGGCTGTCTTTTGCACCATTGTCCATTGATCTCCTTTCATCTTCTCTACTTCGTCTTCAATTTTCTTTTTACAATTTCTTGCAAAGTACCCGTATCCATGGCAATGCATGCACTTGAAAGGTAGTTTCTCGTAATCCAGTTCTTGCACGTGAGACCATTCTGCCACTGTTAGTTTTATGGCTTCTGGAAGCCCAACTTCCAGATCAACCTCGACACATATTCTGGCACAAGAGTATTGTCCCTTCCTATCTGCTCTATCAATGTATTTTCCAAGGGTGTTTCCGATGGATTCTAAAGATTTCGGACTCCAACAGTGCAAGGGTAAATGAGGAGGTGCACCCAGACAGGGACAGCCAAGGGCACATCTTGGGTTGGGTCAAAGTCCGGTGTCCATTTATTCAGGTACAGACCTTGGGGACCCATAAAGTATGGCTTGTTTCTAAAGATGAGGTTCCTATCTTCAACGCAGTAAAAAATGAAAACGAAATAACCCTTATCGACGAAGTGGCTTTTTATTACTTCTGAAACTAGCGGTCTCCAGTTGCGTTGCACCCATGATTCGATGGCTCTTGGTGATGGCCACAACCCGGTGAACTGGTCGATGAGTCCTCTTTCTGCGATATTCAGGGCAACACGACAAGGTTCTTCAGCTGGAAGAGCGACGGTTGGGATTGCTTCCATCTTCTTGACGAACTTTTGCTGGAAGACTGGAATTGGACGCTTGTTGCAGTCGCCTACCAGCTGCTTGAAGGCAAGGAGCTCAAGAGGCAGGGAGGAAGGAGGCTCAGAGCCTCCCTCTAAAGCCATGGCTATGAGGAGAGGTCGCAGAGGGGCGCACGCAGAGGCAGCAACGGCGCGCGGGGAAAAATTGGACTTCTCTTTTAACAAAAGGAGAATGAGGACAATGGTTCGTATACATGTTTTTTAAATGGAAGTAAAAACCATTTTTTTTTTTGAAAAATGAATGAAAAAACACCCTTAAAAAATTGTTTATTCTGGAATAACAAAAAAAAGACCGAGTTACAATTTTGACATTTTTAGCAATGGAGTTAAAGAGAAAATATCCGGACATTGAAAAACTGTAAAATTCGAACAATTCTCAGACATGATATTAAAGATAAAATATCATGTCTGATAATTCCAACTATTTCCATCCATGTTGTTAAAGAAAAAATATCTTGACTCTAAAACACCTTGAAATTGTAATTGTTTTCAACCACATTAAAGATAAAATATCATGAGTTAGAAAAACATTAAAATCTTGACAATTTTTCAACCATGCAATTAAAACCAAAGATCATGACTACAAAAAAATCTCAAGTTTTCAAAATATTTCAAGCATGACATTATGGAAAAGTTTTATGATTAAAAAAGCTTTAAAAATGAACACCTCAATGAAAGAGTTATTATACTAAGAGTATTTTTTTTTAAATGTTAAATGTATAACGTTTTTAAAATCTTAGCCTAAGACAACTTGAGACATTGCAAAAAAAATTTAAAAATCAACTATCAAATTGACACGCAGTGTAGGTGAGTTCAACCCATTGTAATGAAACTTAAAGACCAACCATGAAATTAACACATTGTGGGCAGACTCGATTCATTATAACGAAAAATTTAAAATAAATTATCAA
>APFE030339792.1:25053-57133 GCA_000404065.3 Pinus taeda
TATTTTTATTTTTATGTTTTATTATTAACATGAAAATCAACAACATTTAAAAAATATTCAAACTTAATTCATTAGAAAATTTAAAGTGTAAAAACTAAGCCATTTAAACAAAAAGGGTTGATGCTCATCAACACTTTTCAAAATCAAGATGAAAATCACTAACAAAAAAAAAATGTTCACACTTAATACATAAAAAAATTTAAAGTGTCAAAAATAAGTTCTCTAAAAAAAGGTATTGATGCTGCATCAACACTTTTGAAAATCAACGTGAAAATCACTAAAACTTAAAAAAATGTGTTGATGCTGCATCAACACTTTTCAAAATTAGCATGAAAATTACTAACATCGGAAAAAAATATTCATACTTGATACATAAGAAAATTTAAAGTGCCAAAAATATGCTAAAAAAAAAAAGTGTATTCTGGCATCACCACTTTTCAAAATCGGGTGATTTTTTGCTACCTCAAAAAGACAGGTACCAATTCACTTTCTCGTTTGATCGGTAACTATGTTATATACACATATGTGCATTTTCTCTAACCAGGAAATAAAAGGATATGATGCCTGCATCCGTGACAAGGGAATCTAGAGGCTCACACCTCAACCCTCAAAGTAATACCATGATTCACCTCCTTCCCAAGAAGTCCAGAATCCACTGTCAAAATAAAATATGCATCCAATGTCCAACGCCACAATTCTACGCCACTTGTCCTCTACCTACTCATTATTCCATGGCACACTCCCAATGTGCATATGATCCCATATGGAAATGCTAATGACCAAAACAAATCTATCCCTGACCTTTCCTACTCTACTACACAGTCCCTTGGGCAATCCAGTCGCCCCCTTCTGTGCAATCACTCACCTTCCAAGTTCCTCGACATCCCCTATCCTGCAAGATCCATCCCTTGGCAAGGTTTCCTCACATCAGAAGGTCTAAAAACCAAGGCATGTTGATGCCTCAAAACCATCATATCAGTCATAGAACGCTCATGGAAATCAATGGACACTATTGGATACCAGTGTCCCATAATGGCCCTGCTCTTGAAGTGCTTTCTTAGCATACTACTGCCTATTCCAATTCCTTTCACTCTTGCTGCTAACATTCTTTGATAGCCAATTCCAATCACCCAAACTGAGTATTCCCATGCTTTCTTTTACCAAGCACATAATTTCCATTATATTCAAAATAAATTAAAATAAATTCAAATCATACCTCATCGGTAGCTCGTTAATGAGGTACACCTGCAATTTTGTTTACTTCTTGTCATAACAAGTCAAACTAAACCTTGACCAAATCATCATGTATAGACATATCACATCAGCTTAGCTCAAAACACCACTAACATAGATGAAAATCATGAATCACATGCAATCATCATAAACCATATTCATAGATCACATGTAACCATCATAAATTAGTATCATAGATCACATGCATAATAAAACTGAAATAAAATACTGATATTTATCTTTTAGTCGGTCCTCTGCTTTTACAATTATTCTTTGTCCTTTTTGTACACACATTGAATTGGTTTCCACACCCAACAAACACCCAATACCTTCTCTTCAACCACATACACATAGTGTGCATCACACACATACAACCACACACGTCATACAACACGATACAATACATGCGCCTACACCTAACATACAACACATACACCTACACCCAGCATACAACACAACACATACACCTACACTTGGTGTACAACACAACATAATACATACACCTACACTTGGTGTACAACAAAACACAACACATACACCTACACCCAGTGTCTAACACAACACAATACATACACTTACACCTGATGTACAACACAACATAATACATACACCTACACTTGGTGTACAACAGGATACCAACACCTACACCTGGTGTACATACACAAATAACAACACAATGAATACATATGTCAGGATACCACAACTACGCAATGCACCTATTCAATACCACACGTACACAAAACAACATGTACAACATGCACACAATACCACATGTGCACAACACAACATGTATGATATGCACACAATACCACATGTACAATAGTAACACATGTACAACATGTACACAACAAGTACACAACACCACATGTACACAACACCATCTACACAACGTGTACACAACACCACCTGCAAAATGTGTACACAACACCACATGCACAACATGTAAACAACACCTTGCTTGCACACAACACCACCGAAACAACATGTACACGACACCACATGCACGCAACACCACATGTACAATCATACACACAACACCACATGTACATAGCACCATGTATACAACATGCACACTCCGCGATATGTACACAACATCACATATGCAACATGCACGAAGAACCATATGTACACAACACTGCATATCCAACATGCATATAACACCATCTATACACAAAACCACATGCATACAACACCATATGTACACAATAATACATATGCTACATGTACACAATAAAATTGTGTATGATATGTACACAATACCATATATGCAGCACATACACAACACTAGTATTGCACATCCATAGACCACACACTAACTCTACCAAGCAACCTTGCTTCTAGTGTATTTCCACCATCCATGCTTGTCCCAACATGTCACATATCATACTGCTTTCATTATGTTGATGTATCCCTTAGCATTACCTATCATAGCATAAATGTAGGCATAGTAAAAGCACATAATATCAATTCACATCTCGTTGTAGTGGTTATAACCACCCTCCAAAATTTTGCCTATGCTTTTATTTTAGAGCCTTCCTTTCTGTTGACATAAGCTTACCTTTAATTTCCGTCAAGTATTCATGTTTTGATTGAGACTTGTCCCTTTCATATGTGCTTGTTTTTTTTTTTTTTTTACACTCAGCTGATCTTTCTAAGTTACAAGGTAAACTCTTGACTTGGCCTTACAACAGTTCTGGGCTTGCCTCTAGAAATTGTGCAATCCATGAGGGCAAGGCAACCTTGATGATTGGAATTGTGCAATCTAGACTGGCAGTTCTGCCTTGAGCTTAGAAATTGTGCAATCATGGAATGTAGCCTAGCACTGAACCTCGAAATTGTGAAATCCATCACTGAGCTCAGAAATTTTGCAGTGCACTGGGCTGAAAAGTTTCCCAGTTCCCTAGAATTGTGCAATATTTCCCAACAGTGTGCATGGCAAGTTTCCCAAAAAAAGCAAAAAATTTAAAAAAAGCAAAGAAGTAAAAAATAAATCCCTAGAAATTAGGGATTTATCATTAGTTTCTTGAAGGTGGCACAATGCTTATTTTTAGAAGTTTATGCCAAGTATCGTTTTTCCTTGATTTTAGGCATGCACGTCATAAATCCCGACTTGACCAAATATATTTAATAGACACCTCTAGAGATCATTTGTACAATTGATCTAGCATTCTCAAGAAGATCAAAGAACCTTTGGTGCAGTTGTCGTCACTTTTCTGTGTGAGTTTTGCTTTTGTCGTCTTTCGCCGATTTTTGTCGTTTCTCTTATATGAGTGTTGTTTTTCTTATTTCTCTTCATGGTCGCTAACATTTTAACTTGCATTAGCTTATAGAAGTGTTGTTTTAGTTTGTCATTTTCCTTTCATATGTGTCACATTGATTTTCTTGTTTTTTTCACCTAATCACTTAGATCTTCTTGTTTCCCACACTTCCACTGGGAAGATCCATACTTTCCTTGGCCAGTTTTCACAATTCCCAGTTGGGCATTGCACAAATTGAAAGCTCAAGCTGAGGCTTGGTCTCAAATACTGCACAATGTGTAGTACAAGCTAGCCCAATTGTGCATTCTACAGTTTTAGGGCTCAGTCTTCCCCTTGGGCATTGAGACTGTGCAATGCGCAGTCTCTCCCAATCACTTTCCAGGAATGCGCAATCTCAAGCCTCATGCCGCATCTTCGATGTTGGGACTTTGCAATGCGCAGTTCCCACTGGAAATCTCCCTCACTTTCCTAAGAAAATTGCTCAATTTTTCTAACTAGTGCACCATTTTGCTGCCTGATCTTACTGTGAAGATAGATTTGCAAAAGGCTAATGTTTGCTTGCATGAGTGTCTTTTATGTCCCATAGGTACCAAAGTTGTTGAGCACTTCTCTCCATCAGTCACTATTACCATGGCACCTGAGAGAATTTCTTCAAAAGATACCATTGAGAGTAGTATCGAGGAAGCAATTGAGAAAATGCCAGTATAATCCGATACTCAGCTGTATGTAGAAAAGGACTAAGATATTAGATGGTAGAAATTTAATGAAGCTTTTGTAGCAAAGGAATTCACAACAGATCTATAGGACGGACAGGTATACATTAATGTCCAAGGATCAGGGCTATACAGGGTTGCATGCATACATCCAACCTTCCCATGTGCAAATGTCATCAGCAAGATTGTCTCACATATTGATGTGAAGACCATGACTTTGAGCAGTGCTACTTTTCTGTCAGTAGTTTATTGACATATGTACCATTTTCCTAATCTAGAAACACACATAAAGTCACTCTTCTATGCCACCAACAACTATGTGGTCACGAGGGATGTTGTTAAGAGTTGGGTGAAGGAGCCATTAAAGTTTTGACATACGCCTATTATCACTCCAGGAAACTCTCCTAGGTTGCAGCTCGGAGATGCCTGGTAACATATAATCTTCAATATTGTTCTCTGAACTATTGGAATGGATGATGGTTTGGATCAAGTAAGATAACCATTTCTGCCCTATTCTCACTCAAGACATGCATGAACACCCTCAACAATACAAGGCTTTAGACCACTAATGCTCAATAGTTTATAGATTCAATGGATAGATGGAGAATATTGATTGTACCAGCAGATGCATACATAAACACATATGAATGGCCAACTACAGGAAATAAATGAAACTTGCAAATCTAATTTATCAATGTAGAGATAAGATGACATTTATTTGGCAATAGATACAACAGAAAACATGAATAACCTATTCAAGTGCAAGCATAAAACAACACAGAAAATGGGAATTGAACATGTAACAACAAAAGAATCTTATATTGTTGGACTGAAGATGAGAAGCTAGAGGAGTAGAGTCTCCATAGTCTCCAAAAGTTGAACCCTTGTTACATTTAGTTTTCAGCCTTTTACAATGCTCCTAAGCTCTTAAAGGCTCGAAGTCTTAATCTATCTTATCTGTCTTGTTAATTGACTGATGCCCTGACTAGGCAAGCATGGCTCAGAGGTTTTCTCCTTCTAACAGAGGAATAACCACCTTCAGGTAGTTTGATGTGCTCGCTGGGAGCTCTCTCGTGCCAGAGATGCCCCATGAAGTTTGTTTTGATGAGTTGCACTGGGGTGTTGATGCCCCATGATCATTTGTTGTTGTGGCTGTGTTACGCTGTGGCCCTTGATGTTTCTGTTTGTTTTGGACAAGCTGCGCATGTTGGGCTGTCGCTTTTCCCCTTCCATCCTTCTGTCTCTGTCTTGAAATGGCCATTCAGGCCTCTGTTTTCCCTTTAAAGTCTTAGAGTGACTGTTTTCTGTTTAATACAGAAAACACAACAACATTGTGAAAAGCTCGCCCATCTCTGTCCTTTTTAGACTTCAAAAGTCCTTAAACATGGCATATATATCTATCAGGTCTGCCTTTGGGTCCCTGTCACCTATCGCAGACGACTTGGTCCCTTTGTTCCCTTTGTATTTTGAAATACTTGAAAAACATAGGAAATACATGAAAATTGGCCTTTGGCGGACTTCAAATAATATATATTTTCATTCCGAACCCTTTCGGGTCCGGGACTTATCACATCGACGCTACCCTGTGCTCCCTTTGTATTTCATTATATAACAAAAATACACAAAAAGGCATTGAAACAGGCTTACCCGCGGACCTAAAATATTATAAAATAACACTTATAATGTCGTCGGGTCCAGTTCTTATCGCATCGGTGCTGCTCCTTAAGGTTTCTCAGATTGTAATTCGCCGATGCAATGTGGGCCGTCGATCTACGCACGCAATCGATGGTCCACGTTTAATCACTGATCACAATCGCTCATTCTATACTGTCTGCACTGATTTGCCTCCTCCGATGTGACTCGCCGATCCGACCATCAGAGATTGCTGATCGGCGGTGTCTTCTGCCGATTGCCACTGCTCGCTAATCAGATCCACTGATTGCGATTTGCCGCTTAGATCTGGGCCATTGATCGGCCAGATCTAATGGCTGCTATGCTTTCTTGAGTTTAAGCCTCCGATACATGGTTTTTCATGGTTTTTAAGTGTTTTTAGCCTCCCGATAGTGTTTTTCCTCCATTTTAAGGGCTCTCCTCCCACACTTGTTTTGATCTTTGGATGATCTTAAACATTTTGAAGACTTTGGGAGTGTTTTGGAGCATATTTGGATCCATTTTGGGGCCATTTTCCATCAAGGCTAACACTGGCTCCTTCTGGGGATGAAATCCTCCTTGTGAGGTTTCAAGAATCACAGAACAATGCCTTTCCTGTAAAACCAAAATTAAATCTCCCTTCTAGTGTTCCATTGGGCATGAAGTCTATTTTGCAATGAAATAAAAACTAGAAAAAACATATTTACAATAACAAGGCTTTAAAGCCTTAAATGAAATAAAGTTTCAAGAACCGCCCATTTACTGGGCTACCAAAAGTATCTCCTCCTTCTAGACTGTGCAGAATAAATGTATTGTTATGCTGAATTTGAGCGGTCACAAACGGACCTGTCCATAAGGAGTCAAACTTGCCATGGTTACCTTTCTTTTCTTTAAATGCATCCCATTTGAGGACCCAGTCACCAACTTGGAAATTGTCCACTTTTTCCTTCCTCTCAAAGGTTTCTTTGATTTTCTTCTAATGAGCCTTTGACTTCTCAATCCACTGCTCTTTGATCTACTGTAGTTCAACAAGGTTATTCATTCTTACCATGTCATTCTCTTCATCTTGTTCTTCTTGCAAGAATTTAGCCACAGGGAGAATAAGTTGGATAGGGAAAACAACATCAGTGCCATAAACCAGCTTAAATGGAGAATTCCCTATGGACTTTTTGATGGTAACTCTGTTAGCCCATAGCGCAAACTTCAACTTGGAATCCCAGCTCTTTTTGTTGTCCTCTAACAGTTTTTTGATTACCCTTACCAGACTCTTGTTAGATGATTCTGCCAGGCCATTGCCTTGAGGATAATATGAGGTAGAATGCACCACTTGAATGCCCATGGATTCAGTCATGTCCACCAATTATTTTTCCTTGAAAGCTATTCCATTATCCGTGACTAGTTTGGTTGGGCAACCAAATATAGTGAAAATATTCTCATTCATGAACTTTATGACAACTTGGTGATTGGCATTCTTAGTGGGTATAGCCTCAATCCACTTGGTGAAATAATCAGTGGCTACTAAGATCCATTTGTGTTGGCCACTGGAATGTGGGTTGATCTCACCTATAAAGTCCAAGCCCCACTGTTGGAAGGGACCTTTGACATGTACTGGCTTCAAGGGTAGAGATTTTAGCTGTTGTCTTCCTACAAACCTCTGACACTTGTCACAAGATTTCACAAAAGAAAACACATCAGAGAACAAAGTAGGCCAATAATACCCAACCCTCAGGATTTTGTGGGCTGTGGTTTTCCAATAATGATGCCCTCCACAGATGCTAGAATGGAATTGGTGTATGGCTTCCACAGATTGTTCTTTATCTAGACATCTCAAGGGGATTCCTGATGGGTCTTTCCAATAAAGCGGATTTTTATTAATGTAGAATTTGGCTGATCTGAGTTTAATGGCCCGGGCTTGATTTGAGCTAAACCCTGGAGGGACTTTTAGCTTCTGCTAAAAATGAACTATGCTCGAATACCATTCACAGGTGGCTAGATTTTTTTTTTTTACAGAAACAGTTATGGGACTTTCATTAACTATCTGGCAAAATACCATAAATTCGGTTACAAGTGCTGAGACTGGTATCTTGGAATCTCTCCAACCAGCTGAGCATGCCACAATCACTTGTTGATCACATTCTTTACAATTTTTCACATGGCCTTTTCCTGCTGATTTCCCAAGCTTATGGATACACACGAACTGCTTTAGCAAAAGACGAAAGAACATAGAGGTTTTTTAGGGGATTGGTTCCCATGAGAGTTTATTATCTCTGAGAATAGTTCCAGCATCTAACTGGGCTGCCTTATTTGCTTCTACATCTGCTTCCTTGTTATTGGTTCTCAGGATATGGAAAAATTCCAGTCTCAGGAGTTTGGTCATGCCTTTAATTCTTGATATTGTCCTTACAAGTCGAAGATCTGCCATATTTGTATTGGTCACCATTGCATTGATAATGACTTGGGAATCTCCCAAAACAGTTGCTTCTGTGAGCCCAAGAGCCTTAAGCGTTTTGATCCCTTGGAATAGCGCCATGACTTCAGTTTGGATGCTTGTGGTGTGGCCTAGACCCCATGCAAACCTGTGGATGGAAGAATCTATTGGATTTATAATTATGCCTCCTGCTCCAGCCATTCCTGGATTTCCCTTGGCTGCCCCATCAAAGAACAGGGAGGGAAGAGCTTGATTGGACAACGAAGCTTGAAATTCTTCTCCATTTTTCCTTATTTGCCAGTCTTTGAGGCATATGGGCGGTATTATCGACTTTTGGAAATTTAGATTGAGAGCTGCTCCGAACTCAATGTCATGCTGGCTTAGATTTGTGTCATCATTTTTATCACTCAGCCACTCATTTAGCTGTCCTTTGACTGTATTTGCAACTACCTTGTAGTTTTGTTCCTTATCCCTGAAGATCCTTCTATTCCTCTCCAACCAGGTTTGCCAGTTGATAAATTTGGGCAAGGTAGCCCATGCAAATTTGGCAATCTTGTTTTTTGGGTCTGGGCCTGGATATCTAGCCAACCACCTAGCAAACAAGTCTGGGACTGCGTGGGGGAAGATGGGCATCGATTTCAACTTTCCAAGGAGCTCCTGCCAGACTAGGACTGTAAATTTGCATTCCAGAGAAATATGAACAACAAATTCGGAGTTTTCTTTGCATAGAACGCATCTTGATGGACCCAAAAATCCCCTTTTCTACAGCCTATCTTCTGTTAGGATTTTTTGATGGCATAATAGGCAACAGAAAAAATCGATCTTTGGAATAGTGGAGAAATTACAGATACCATTCCAAGGCGCCGGGTTGGGAGGAACGTGGGGTCTCTCCATGATTTTGGCATAGCCCTGAGCCACCGAATATCCAATTTGCTTCGCTCCCCAGCTTCTCGAGTCTTTCCTTCTTGCGTGTATAGGGGCAGCTCCATGAAGCATCTGAAGCAGCGTGGCATAGTTTGGTAACCACGCAGCTGGTACATTGGGCGTTTTCCAGCCTGCCCAACTATCTCCATGCCAAATCATATATCCCAAAGCAATTTTATGTTAGCTTCTTCCATCCACGCCTTCGGCTCTCTCCTTAGACTCGAGTTCGCTAGCGGAGGTCTGTTCATAATGCTGTCCTCCCAAATTCTGATATGTTTGCCATTCCCAGGTATTCAATGGGCATTATCTCTTATAAGTGGCCCAACATTGAAAATTATATTGCTGAGAGGGGATCTAAGATGGTCTTTGGGCTGCTCCAGACACCAGAGTCTCTGACCTCTGAAATATTTCCGCCACAGCACCAGCTGAACCCAACCAGGCTTTGGCGCTATGATCTTCCAGATCAGTTTAGCCCCCATTGCTAAATTCTAAGTGTTTAGATTTTTAAAATTTAATCCTCCTTCCTGTAGTGGCTTGGAAACTATTTCCCAATTTACTAAGGAGAGTCTCTTCTCATTATTCTTGCCTCCTCTCCAAAGGAATTTTCTGATTAGCTCCTCCATGTTTTTAATGATTCCCATTAGTGCCAAAAGAACAGAAAAATTGAAGAGAGGTAGGCTACTTAATACGGATTTAATTAGCACTGGTTTTCCAGCCATGTTGAGCCAAGATGACCCCCAGGCCTGCATTTTGGTTTTGAATTTTTCTATCTGTGGGAGCCAATCCTTGCTTATATCCCTCTTGTGGAAGATGGGTAGCTCGAGGTACTTGAAGGAGGTCCAAGATGCTGAAGCTGCAAAGCCCAGGCATCTGGCTATGGAACTAGCAGTAACCACTGAAACATTCCAGCAATAAACATGGCACTTACCCTTGTTTAGTTCACTGCCCGATGCTTGGCAGTAGTCTTCTAGCACCTCTTTGAATTTCCTTGCCGACAGTTGAGAAGCAGCCCTAAGGAGCAGAGTATCATATGTAAAGAGTGCATGATTGATGCTTTTGATCCCTCTTGCTATGCACAATCCAACTATCTCTTGATCATGCTGTTTCTTGTTTAAGCGAAAACTAAGGACAGAGGCCTGCAACACAAAGAGGAGAGGTGACAGGGGGCACCCCTGCCTCAGCCCTTTAGATGCTTTAAAGAAATCGGTAGCACTGCCATTCACTAGAGGAGCAATCCAAGGTTCGGAGATACAAGCTCTGATCCATTTGATAAAATTTTGTCCAAACCCAAGTTTGTGCATTACATCAAATAGAAATCTATGTCTTACACGATCAAAGCATTAGCTAGATCGAGTTTAATAACCATACCTTTTTCTTTTCGATGAAGACTTGAGTGGATCGCCTCTTGGACCAAGATGAAATTGTCTACCAACTGCCTGCCTTGAATAAAGCCACCTTGATTCTCCGGGATGACTTTAGGGAGGATTTTCTTCAATCTATTTGCTATAACTTTGGTGATCACTTTGTATCCGATGTTGCATAAGGATATTGGATGAAATCTATTAAAGGAGTTAGCACCTTTTTCTTTAGGAATGAGGGTGAGGAATGTTGAGTTTGTGCAACCCCCAATTTTCTGGCATTCTTGGGATTTTTGGATCATTTTCATAAATTCCTTCTCAACTATCTACCAGCGTGTTTGAAGAAACCTGGGCGTGAATCCATCTGGACTGGAGCTTTGTCAGGTTCCATTGCAAAGAGAGCATCTTTGCCTTCATTTGTTGTGATTTTAATTTCGAGAATCTGGTTCATTTTTGCAGTAATGAGCTTGGGGACATCGTCTATCGGTTTGGCGGTCTGGTTGGTCCCCACGTCTTCAGAATACACCTTTTCAAAGTGGTTTGATGCAGCCTTCTTGATGCTGGCAAAGTCTTTTAAGGTGTTGTTCTCATTTTTAATTTCTGATATAGAGTTTCGGCATTTTCTAGCTTGGGCTTGCTTATGGAAAAAGGAGGAATTACGATCTCCAGCCTTGAGCCATAGTTTCCTTGACTTGAGCCTCCAAAATTCTTCTTCTGCCAGGCACACCCTGTGGAATTTATGTTGTAGCTGATATTCCTTATCTAACTCTTCTTTGGTGATTTCGGCAACTTCCTCATGGAGGTAATGGATTTCCAGATCATATTTTTTTTTTTTGTCCACTGCAGGATTTGGCAAGGTCTTTACCCAGCCTTTCAACATCTTTTTAACCCTTCTAAGCTTTTCCTCCCATACAAAGAAGGGAGACCCCTTGACTGGCTCTTTCTAGCACTCTCTAATCTTTTGCAAGAAATCTGTCTCTTTGGTCCATAGAGAGCTAAACCTGAAAGGTATAGGTCCTAGATCCTTAGTAGGAATCAGTTCTAGGCTGATAGGCTTATGGTCTGAGACACTGCTTTGGAGAATGCGCATTCTAGCCTCCAACCCCAAGAGTAGGAAGGAGCTTTGAACAAGAAATTGGTCAAGTCTTGCCGCTATATGTCCCGGCCCCACTCTCTTGTTTGACCAAGTGAACGTGCCTGTGACTGGTTTTATATCTAGCAGGTCCCAGTCTTGCATGAGGTCTTCGACCCATTCCCTTGCTGGGTCCCTGACTATGCTACCTCCTCTTTTTTTAGATGCGCGGAGTGTGAGATTTAGATCTCCGACGATGATTATATTTTCCAAGTTTTCTAGACCTGCTAGACTTTTGATGGAGTCCCAACAGTTCTTTTTCTCACCTGCATTGTTAGGAGTATACACATTGAACAGACAAATAATCTCCTTTGATTCTAAATGTTGCATTTAAAAAAAAATCCAATGGGTATTGAGGGACTCGGAGATCAGTGAAAACTTATTTGAGTTCTAGAGCACCCCAAGTCCTCCCGATGCTCCATAGGCAGACATTGCATGTGCTCCATTTTTTTTCCAAATTTTTTTGCTTGCTTGGAGGAAGGCTGAGTCCTCCAATTTGGTCTCCTGGATGAAGGGGATATCTGGGGATTCCAATCTTATTAAGCTATGCATTGCTTCTTCCTTAGCTGAGGTGCCCATCCCCCTACAATTCCAGGAGATTATCTTCATCATTTATTTCTGCCTTGGAGGGCTCCCTTAGAGCCCTGTGTTTGAATCCTGGTCACCTTCGGGGTTTTATCTACGAGCTTTTCTAGCGTTGGCTGGTTGCCCTGGAGCTTGTCCTTTTAGGTTTCTTGTTCTCTTTTTTCTTTTGCAGATTTGCGCCCTCGTGTAGATCTTCTGGGAGAGGACTGGGATTCCCCGATTTTCCCTTCTTCCTCTGATTCTTCGGACTCTTAGGTTTCCTCCTCTTCTTCTGAAGCCTTCTCTTTGGGTCTCTTTGGAATACTTTTGATGGAGGGGGAGGCTTTAAGGGGAGAGGTCTCCTTTGGAACTTCTGTCTCTTGTGTGTTCATGATTTCAGATCCAAGGATTTCAAATTTATTTCCTTGGCTTTCCCTGGCTAATTTTTGAGCAATGCCCTCTTGAGGGGTTTTGGCACTGGCATTTGTGTTCTTCCTATGAGAGGTTTTGGATCTCTTTGCCTGATTCCATCCATCTTCCTTTCCTTTATCTTCCACCCCTTTGGATGGGCAGTCCCTGGCAAAATGCCCGTAGACATGGCACTTCCGGCATTTGAATGGCAGCTGCTCATAATCCAATTTTTGTATATGAGTCCAGGGACCTACCACTATTTTGATGGCTTCCGATAGTCCGACCTCTAGATCTACCTCCACACAGATTCTAGCACAGTCATACTGGTCCTTACTGTTGGCCTTGTCTATAAATTTTCCAAGGGTGTTGCAAATATGCTTCAAAGAATCCCGGTTCCAGCAATGAACTGGGAGGTTGGCGAGCCTCACCCACACCGGGACCGCTGCGGGCACGTCCACCGCCGGATCGAAGTCTGGTGTCCATTTGTTTAAGTACAACCCTTGGGGGCCCATGAAGTAGGGACCATTCCTGAAAATTAGGTCTTTGTCTTCTTTTGCAGAGAATTCGAACAAAAAATAGCCTCTCCCAAGGAAGTAAGAGGTTACCTTAAACTGACACACCAGAGCCCGATCTGCCAAAGAGAGAGCTACTTGGATCGGTCCTTCTGGCGGGAGAGCGATCTCCGGGATATCTTCCAGCCTTTTCACAAACTTCGCTGCTTCCATGCATTTCTTCTTAGGCAGGGAGGCTAGAAGGGTTTTGAAGGCCTCTGCTGCAGAGGGTGAAGGAGGAGTGGGAGATGGCTCCTCCATGGTGAGCCAATAGCTCCAGCCAGGGTGGCCGCAGTTGGAAGCAGGACCCTCGGCGGACCCCCGCAGGCACAAAACCGATCCCTACGCGAGCTCCCTCGCAGGCTCCAGAGAGGTCCTTCCGTGGACACCCACACAGGCTCAGAACGCGCGGAGTACGGGCACGCACGCAGGCTCAGCTCTCGCAGAGAGCAGACTTCGCAGGTTGTAGAGCTCCGAGGAAAAAAAAATGGCTCTATGAACTCCAGATATCGAAGATCAGTTGTTACAGGTGGCTAGATTTTTAGCCAGAGACTGATTCTGATTTTACTCTTCTGTTACTCCCTCTGTCTGCTCATCATCAGAATTTAAACCCATGCAATTTATGTCTAACAAGCTACAAGTTTCTTCAACCATAAGTTTAGCGAAGCCCTGGCCTTTGACATGCCCAGTGGGCTTCACCTCTATGTTAAACTCTATGAATTTTGCAATCCATTTAGCTCTCTTTCCATCAATATTTAGCTGAGTTAAGACATCTTTTACTGAGGCTGAAGGTACATATGCAACCACTTTAGAATGCAGAATAGAAATTCTGAATGCCTTTAAAGATTTATGAGAGCATAAGCTTGTTTTTCAATAGGGTTATACCTTAGCTCAGCATCCCTTAGAGTTTTGCTAAAAAAGGCCACGGGGTGCTCTATGCCTTCATCATTTTTTTGCAATAGAACTGCTGCAAGTGTATCATAAGAGGCAAAAGAGAAGATACAAAACTCCTTCGGTAATCTGGGCTGATTAGAGTGGGAGCTTCCATGATAGCTTGCTTGATGGCTTCAAAAGAGATTCTTGAGGCATCTGTCCATTTTATTTCTGATCCTTTCTTCAGCATGGAAGTGATGTTCTTTACTAGCTTTGCAAAGTTTGGAATGAACCTCCTTACAAAGTTATTCTTACCCAGGAAGGATTGAATGTCCCTTTTTGACCCTGAGATGGACAATGTCTGAATTGCTTGAACTCTTGTTGGATCAATCTTTGCACCTTCAGCAAAAATAATATGTCCCAGAGCTTGCCTTCTTCTAGAGAAAACTGTGACTTCTTTGGGTTAACCGAAATTCCAAACTGTCTGCACTTTAGAAAGACCTTCTTCAAATGCTGTAAATGGTCTTTGTGACTGCTGGAGAAGACTATTATGTCATCAAGATAAATAAGGACAAAATTATCCTTCTCTCCCACAAAGGCTATGTCCATGGATCTTTGAAAAGTAGCCCCAACATTCATCTGTCCAAAAGGCATCTTGGAGTACATGAAGGTGCCTCAAGGAGTAGTGAAGGTGGTCTTTTCCTAATCTTTTGGATGTACAACAATCTAATTGTAACCTAAAAATCCATCTAAGAAAGACATGCCTCTAGCCCCTGAAGCTCTTTGCAACAAGTGTTCCATCTTAGGCAGGGGGTAGTTATCTTTTCTAGAGCACTTGATCAGATTTCTGAAGTCAAGACAAAGCCTGATTTCTTCATTTTTCTTTCTTACTACCACAAGGTTAGCTATCCACTTTGAATACCTTAGGGAAACTATGATTTTGGCACCCAACAGCTTTTTGATTTCTTTCTCAATCGAAGGCAATAAGAGAGGGCTGATAGGTCTTAATTTCTGCTTAAAAGGGGTGGTGTTCTTTTCCAGTGGAATATTATGCTGAATGATGTTTGTGTCATAGGTTTTATGATCACTGTATTCCTAGGAAAAAATATCAACGAATTGCTTCATGAGGGTGCAATACTCGAAATTCTGCGCAGAAGACAAATGAGTGGATAAATTGATGTATTTCGGATGGGGTGGGCTCCCTATATTATGTTTACAAACAACAGACTCATTTCCTTTATTGGTAGGCTTATAAGGCACATCGTTATGATTGAACAACTTATCTAGAAGGACCAATCCCTTGGGTATATGGTTACTAGGCAGCTGGACAATGCTTCCTCTGCCGATCTCATCCTTTAGCTTGGACTGGCTGCATTCTTCCATGGTTCCATTTTCTTGGTCGATGTGCGTTTCAGAAAATTCCTCAACGACTTGTAAAAACCTATTAATTTCCTCATTATCTTCAAAAACTTTCCAGTATTTGACATTGTCAAGCAGAGACGGTCTATATTTTACCTGAACTTCATATGTCAATTTAGGAGGCAAAGGAGGAATAAACGTGCTAGCAGACGTAGGAAGGGAGTTGGCAAGATGGTTCTTCATTCTTGGAATATAAGAAATGCTGAAATTATTAAAAGAATCCTTGAGCCTCCATACCTCATCTCTGTATGCTTTCAGCCTTGGATGCTTTGCTTGGAACTTTTTATTGACCTGCTGAATGATGAGGTTTGCATCTCCAAACACTTTTAGGCCTTTGATACCTGTTTCTTTAGCAGCGCTTAAGCCCAAAATCAAGGCTTCGTACTCTGCTATATTATTTGTGACCTGAAAGGTTAATTTGAAAGATAAATGAATGTATTCCTGTGTGGGGGACACAAGGACTACACCTGCCCCTGCAGCTTCCTTAGAGCAAGCTCCATCAAAGAACATGTCCCAAATTTGTGGGCCTTCTTCCTCTGTGATCTAGCAAACTGGTTTCTTAAGCTGAGTGGAGGGCATCTGAGATTCTTCAATATGAAGGATACAATCTACAAAATCAGTGTCAACAACATAGATGGGATGATTAGTGGGATTCTTCTCATCATTGATGATATAAGCCAACTGAGCTTCTCTGTACAATCTTCTATTTTCATCTCCAAAAAATGAGACAGTAGCATAGGACAAATCATTTTGAAATGTTCCACCTAATCTCTTAATCTAACCTTTGGAAAGTAACATGCCAAACTTGGTGGGTACATCTGCTACCACAATATCCATCATCATTCTTTTCATGGGCAGCTGAGACAAAGTGATGGCTAGGTCCTTGATTAATCCCAGACATTTCACTTTTCTAGAGTCAAAAGAAAATAGGTCATGATAAGGCTTGGTGATGTCAAGATCCAACTCATCCATGACAGCCTTGGGCATTAGATTGTGGTTGGCTCCAATGTCCAAAAGGCAGTTGTGAATGATTTTTTCATGAATAGTCAGAGAGACATAGAATGATGGGGAGCTGTCTTCACAATTTTCAATCATTGGGCTGAGAATAACAGTTGGTTTGTCATCTTGCAGATTTACATAGTTAGTGGAGGCTTGGATGGCTTTAGGCTCAAGGGCCTCGAGGATGGATCTTTTGAAGGACTCATTCTTCATTAGTTCAATCAGAGGCATAGGTATTCTTAGCTTCTAAATTTTTGATTGAAAACTGAAAGGAGAAGGAGACTTGTCAAGGTCTACTACCTCATGAGCTGGAGCTTTGAGGATGATGGGATCAACTACCAGTTGCTTCTGCTTATTAGCTTGTTATACTATAGGGACAACAACTCTTTGAACAGGGGTTTCCTTGGCATTATTCATCTTCGACCTTAGATTATATCTTTGTTGATCTTCAGTTTGTAGAACAGCTTCACCATCCCCTTCTTGGTTAATCTAGTCATTAAATAATGACTTTTCATAGGCAGCTGAGGTAAAAAAGGAGGCATTGCCTTTGTCTTCCAGACAATGGATCTCATCATCTTCTTCAAACTGCTCTTCTTCAATGACTACATTATGGAAAGGGGTCTTCACCCTTTGGTCTTCATTGGCATCTTTGCTTCTTTGCAAAATCTGCAACTGCTCATTAGTTCTTCTATATGGATTTGGATTTGGATTTCTAGGAGCAAAGGTATTAGGAACTCTTCCTTTCCCAGGGTGTTGTTCAACTTTTAATTTGAAGATTTCAGAGGCTAATGACTCTATCATCTTGGTCATTTTATCTATCTTGGGATCTGAAGATGACGAAGACTCGCCCCTTTGTATCCATCTATCAACATTACCTTTGAGCTTTTCTATAGCCATGATGTTTGATTCTACTTCCAAGGCTGCATCCTGCATATCAGCCAAAGTAGCACATCACCTCTCCCTCAACAGTAGGCAAAAGTCAGAATCAAAAACATTGGCATAGGTGAGTTTAGCAGAGGTAGTGGTGGGTTTTACTTTAGCTGGTATCTTGTTGTACATGCGATTAAACCTCTTATTAAAATCAGACAACAACTCACCATTTTCCCTCTTTAAGTTCCCAAACTCAGTGTGGTAGTAGAGGAGATCCTTCTTATCCCCCCAGTGCTTTAGAAATGCATCATCTAAAGCCTCAATATCTGCTATAGATCTTGGGGTTAGTTCTCTAAACCATTTTCTAGCCTCTCCATCTAGGCTTTGGACAAAGACTCTCATCCACACATCATCTTCACTAATGTCCAGGTTATCAGCATAGCTATAGAATGACTCAAGATGTTCTTCAGTTGTAACACCTTCAGTCCTAGTGAAATTAGGCCTATATTTATGATATTATCTAGTAGGCATGGCATTCAAAGGAGTGGGCAGTATTAGAGGTCCATACCTAGCAGCTATGATTCTTTCCATTTTGGTAGGTGCTTGTGGACCTGCCATAGCTGTGGTGGCCAAAAGAGTATTGGTAGTCTGAATGATAGAGGGGTGAGGAGTGACTGATAAGAGTAAAGGAGTATGATGGATAGAAGGTGAGGTTTCCTTTGGGCTTACAATAAAGGAGAACCTAAATAATAAGGAGCTTTATGAATTTCTGAGATTTTTTCTTCACTGCTAGTATTAGATGCTATACTCTCAACATGTTCTATTACAGGCCTTTCTTGAAGAGATATAGAATATTGTTTAGGTTTACCTGAATTTGATGCTCCTTTCTGCAATACCTTTCTCTCTTTGATAATTTTTTCAGGGTCAGGTACTGGGTCAACTTGTGACTTTTGAGGATTTCTCCGAGTATGCCTCACAAACTGAGCTAGAACTATGAAGTGGAGTCGCCAAAAGGTTCGACCTCCAGTAGAGTCACCAGATAGATAATTACAACCAAAAAAAGTGCCCAGACTTTGTCTCTATCAAAGCTGGATCTCTGTCGTTTCCCAAGAAAGCTGAGCTTTAGTTTCCTCTCCCCGGCAACGACGCCAATTATGTTATCACTCCAGGAAACTCTCCTAGGTTGCAGCTTGGAGATTCCTGGTAACATATAATCTTCAATATTGTTCTCTGAACTATTGGAATGGATGATGGTTTGGATCAAGTCAGATAACCATTTTAGCTCTATTCTCACTCAAGACATGCATGAACACCCTCAACAATACAAGGCTTTAGACCACTAATGGATAGATGGAGAGTACTGACTGTACCAGAAAATGCATACATAAAGACATATGAATGGCCAGCTACAGGAAGTAAATGAAACTTGAAAATCTAATTTATTAATGCAGAGATAAGATGACAGTTATCTAACATTAGATACAATAGAAAACATGAATAACCTATTCAAGTGTTAGCATAAAACAACAGAGAAAATGGGAATTAAACATGTAACAGCAAAAGAAGCTTATATTGTTGGGTTGAAGATGAGAAGCTAGAGGAGTAGAGTCTCCATAGTCTCCAAAAGTTGAACCCTTGTTATATTTAGTTTTCAGCCTTTTATAGGCCTTTTACAATGCTCCTGAACTCTCAAAGCTCAGAGTCTTAATCTATCTTATTTGTCTTGTTAACTGACTAATGCCCTGACTAGGAAAGCATGGCTCAGAGGTTTTCTCCTTCTGACAGAGGAATAACCACCTTCAGGTAGTTTGATGCGCTGTCTGGGAGCTCTCTCGTGCCAGAGGTGCCCCATGATGTTTGTTTTGATGAGCTGCGCTTGGCTGCTGATGCTCCATGATCATTTGTTGTTGTGGTTGTGTTGCGTTGTGGCCCTTGATGTTTCTGTTTGTTTTGGACAAGCTACGCGTGTTGGGCTGTCGCTTTTCCCCTTCCAGCCTTCTATCTCTGTCTTGAAATGGCTATTCCGGCCTCTGTTTTCCCTTTAAAGGCTTAGAGTGACTGTTTTCTGTTTAATACAGAAAACACAACAACATTGTGAAAAGCCTGCCTATCTCTGTCCTCTTCAGACTTAAAAAGTCCTTAAACATGGCATATATATCTATCGGGTCAGCCCTTTGGGTCACTGTCATCTATCGCAGATAGCTTGGTCCCTTTGTATTTTGTAATACTTGAAAAACACAGGAAATACATGAAAATTGGCCTTTGGCGGACTTCAAATAATATATATTTTCATTCTTGAACCCTTTCAGCTCCGGGACTTATCCCATTGGTACTGCCCTATGCTCCCTTTGTATTTCATTATATAACGAAAATACACAAAAATGCATTGAAACAGGCTTACTGCGGACCTGAAATATTATAAAATAACACTTATAATGTCGTCGGGTCCAGTTTTTATCGCATCGGCGCCGCTCCTTAAGGTTTCTTTGATTGCGATCCGCCGATGCGATGTGAGCTGTTGATCTGCGTGCGTGATCAATAGTCCACGTTTAATCGCCAATCACAATCGCTCATTCTATACTGTCTGTGCTGATTTGCCTCCGTCGATGCGTCCCACCGATCCGATCATCAGAGATAGCTGATCGACGGTGCCTTCCGCTAATTGCCACTGCCCGCTGATCAGATTCACCGATTGCGATTTGCCGCTTAGCTTTGGGCCGTTGATCAGCCAGATCTAATAGTTGCTGTGCTTTCTTGAGTTTAAGCCTCTGATACATGATTTTTTATGGTTTTCAAGTGTTTTTAGCCTCCTAATAGTGTTTTTCCTCCCTTTTAAGGGCTCTCCTCTCGCACTTGTTTCGATCTTTGGATGATCTTAAGCACTTTTGAAGACTTTGGGAGTGTTTTGGAGCATATTTGGATCCATTTTTGGGCCATTTTCCATCAAGGCTAACAATGCCCACCAACACATATAAGACAAGGTCTCTCAGGAGGGCCTATAAGCTATTGATCATCTTAGCTTACAAAATTCATGGTCAGCAAAACATAAGACCTTTCTAGAAGGGTGGGCAATCCTTTCGAACTAGGTAATGAACAATGGGAAGCCACTCAACTAGTCATATTTGTTGGCTCAAAAGTTAAGAATCCATGTACGTATCGCCCTAAATCCTGCAAAGGGCGGGCAAGCGAGATTGTATATGTTTGCATATTTATTGGATGCAATCTGTGCACATAACACATTCCCTGTTATGAATTGGGCTTGGTCACCTCGATGACTTGTCGTGCACATTTGCAACAAGCTGCTCTTGAATTGCATCCATCGAGAGGTTATGGATAAGCTAACTAACCATTTCCTCATTCCATTATACACGATGATCTTTGAGGAAGAACCACCTTGCATATCACTTGAGAGATCACAAATTGGTTTGCCTCATTGGATGACACCTTCCTTAGAGTATTCGGTGGAGAGAAGTCACCGCATGTTTTGCCAAGGTATTCCACCAACAAGCTCGTCATGCAAGATGTGTCATATCATCTCGTCACAGAGTTATTAGCTACTTTAGACAGGAAGAAGAAAGCACCTTGGGCAAATCTTCCTAAATTGGATTATACGAGATAAAGAACTTGAAAGTCACAGATACTGAAGGAAAGGTGATAAAGAAGTTTGCATTCGGTACTCGAGGCTTTAATCCATACGATCCCTGTGGTATTTTCAAGAACCATTGTGCGATAATTCACTTTCAATGGCTTAATGAGACATTTCATTGGTAGGAGGAGGATCCATGGAAGAATTGTTATATTGCCTCCAAGACCCATGAGCTGGTCAGTTATGCAGGAACTTCACAGGTCACTCCACAGAAGGCAACAACTCTAGAATAAGTGACAGCAGAAGGGAGCAACTTCATGTAGGATAAAGGAAAGAGAAAGGTTGCTCACAGTCCATGGGGAGAAAGAATCCAAAAAATGAAAGTGGATCCACGACTATACAAATTGAGGCAACGAGGAAACAAAGAATGCAGAGAGAAGAGAGGAAGAAGAGGGAAGAACATCGAAGGAGATTGGAGGAAGAAAAGCAAAAGAAAGAATAAGAAGAGAAGCATAAGCAAGAAGAGGAAGAAAGGCACCGCGCATTAGCAGAAGAAACAATGCTAAAACAAGTTGAAGTGCAAGAACAAAACCATCAACCAACAGAGGAGGAGGGTGGACATATGGAGGACAAAGAGCTTGCTTATCAGATTGAACATTTGATAGAGATCGATGACATGGAGGCAGAACCAAAGCTGCATAATCAGGATGTCGACCTGATGCCAAGCACACAACAGGTCACTATTCAGTCTCCACCACCTCCAGTAGCAGAGTCAACTCCAGACGAGGAATGGGAAGTTTTTACTCTTGATGATGATCCGATTATGGACACGTACAATCTGTTGTAAGATGAAATCCAGAAGAGGATTGTACAAGCGTGTAAGAATCATTTTCCGTATGATCTTGCATCTCCTACTTTTATGAGATAAAGGGTAATTGTGGCTGACACCAAGAGAGATATCGAAGCCATTGCCTTAGTCAAATTGGCCTTCGCATGTGCAACGAAGTCAAACACTCAGTGTCTGATGGACGAGAATAAGAAATTGGAAAAGAACTTGCAGGTTGCCAGGCAAGAGGTTGAATAGCTCCGTGCAACAGCTCAAAACGTAGCTTTTGCATAGGTCCACTTGGAGGCAACGAAGGCAACGATACTTAATGAAGTATCGACACTTGGAGAGACCATTCAAGATCTCTATGAGGAGCTTGTTACTATGCATAAGGCAGTTGTCAGTGTGCCTGGCTTACAACAACAATGTAAAGAATTTGATCTAAAATGTTGGGAAAACTTGTTAATTCTATGCGAGCTCCCTCATCAGTATTAAAATGTGTTTAGGATCGTCTCAAATTAACCAAAATGTGAAGGATTATGTGTTAAGTATTGAGTGTCTTTTATGAGCAATTTAAAAGATTAATTAGCTGTTTAAAACAGATATACAACAAGTGAAATGCAGAGAAGTAAAACACGGTAAACTCATAACACAAAAGCCGATAAAGGAGTTCACCCCTCCTGGGCTACATATCCTTGGTCATGCTTCAATTGCTAGGCCCTCTTTGGATTAATGACCAATTCTCTGACTACATGCACCTGTAGTACTCCAATGGCTTTGCAACCTACTCCATTGGATTCATAAGACCCAAAAACCCCAAAAATGACTTTCGAAGCTCTACAATTGGACTTCAGCTGATCTAAGCTTGACCTCCTCTCCTAGTGGCCCTAGGCTTCTTTAAACTTCAATGTAGTAAAATCACTTATAGAAGTGTCTTTCTGCCTCTGCAACCTATTTCGTTGTGTTCAGAGAATCCAAATCATCTAGGAATGACTCTTTCTGAGCCAAAATTGGTTGAAATATGCCAAAGTTATGGCCTCTTCAATTTTCCCTGGGAAAACTCCACCAAAACTTGAGAAACTCCAGTTAACCCTGCCAAATATGGAGCGGCGCTAGATTTAGCGGACCCGCTAAAACTACTGCCAACCTAATCCGTTATTAATTAAATAATAATCATGGTTTAATTAGCATTAACCTCCACTTAGTGCGTTTAATGGCATGGTTAACACTAAATGTTAGTAGTTAAGGGTTAGCATTCACATGCGGTGGTTAAGGTTAGCCTTACCTCCCAATCTGCCAAAGTTAAACTTCAAATAGTAATTACGCCCACCATATGTTAAGAACCATTGGTGTGGCAAAGTGGAAAGGTTTGTGTCAATTTCCTTATGCATAGTAACAATTTTACTCAACCTTGCCATATAATTTTACTCGACCTTTGAGAGGGCGTAGCAGCCTCTAGTCTTGCCACGTGTCAGCCTCTTATTGGTGCACCAAAACTACCTTTGACCAATCTGATGCCGAAAAATGTCAAAATCCCATTGAGCCATATGTTGGAATATTCTAGGAATATTACTTGGAATATTCTTTTTGCTGACTGGGCTGTATGGATGCCTAGTCAGCATCCCAGTTAGCCCTATACCAAAATTTGTTTATTTGACAAAACGGATAGCAGGCTCTAACTTTCTCATATGAACTTCGTTTTGAGTGAAACGAGTTGCATAGGGATCGTATCACCGAGAAAGATGTGTTCATTCAGGTTTTGAGCAATTCTGAGCACTTTTAGTTTAAATTTTTGCCCCTAATCCAGATTCCGATCAGACTTTGTCAAAACTCAGGAATGTGGAACATGTAATCACTACCATGCATGAATGGACAATGCGATACAAAGGGGCACTACTTGATTTGGGTAAGAAAATCAAGCCACATGCAGAGTTGGATAAAGAAAGATTGCGGTCTAGAACAATAAACAACTTGCCTCATTCATTGGTAACATTCAAGCCTCGTATGCACATATATACAACAATCTAGATTCCTTGGTGAAGGCCCAGAAGATCCCATCAGTTGGCTCACTCAATGAAGCCAAACCTAGGAACCAGGTCAAAAATGAGGAGAGGAATACTTGGGGAAACTAAGACAAATTTCCACCAAGGAGGACTTGGAAGTGAATAGATAGAACATGCACAACTACATTGGTGGTCTTGTCCAAGTGCGGAAAATGTTGATCATGATTCGGAGGGAAGTAGAAACTGGTTCCAAATCATTGTACCTATATTCTAGGGAGGCCAGAGTTTGCTTCCAGCCAGACACCATCACACAGTTTGGGGATGTCATTGCACAATACTAGGCTTGGCACTGCTATGTGACCGATAAACATCAAGTGGAAGTTGATGAGCTAGAGTTTCTCCAAACTCAAACATCATAGTGTTTTGTCTTGTTAGGTTTTCAAGTTGTCTCTACCTTATTTTATCTTTTATGGGTACGAGTGTAATTTGTAATATTATTTGTAAGTGGAATTCCAAGTGTCAATATTGGAATGTGAAGAGTCATGATGTAATGTAATGAGTTATTTTGTAAATAAGTTGAAGAGTCCTTAGGGTAGTCCAAAAGTCACAAAGGGGAGTTAAAGAGTCACCCCCCTCTTGTTATAAATAGAACCTCATAACTCATGCAAAGGGATTTTTGGAGCCAAGATTTTTGCTAGGCTTAGGCTTAGGCTTATAAAGAGCTAGGGATTTTATGCGAGAGCCTTGTCTTCTCCATAGCATAGTGGGAGTATACTTCTTTAGAGGAGAAGGTGTTGTTGACTTCATGTTCCACTTTTGGGGCCAATGGTTCATCAATGGTGTATGTATGATTGGAACTTTCATTTTTAATAAAAGCTTAAAGCCGACACACTGTCATGTATATTTTGTGAATATAGTAGTATTATTCTTATTGTACTTGCAATGTATGTTATTTAACTTACGCTTATGCTTATGAAATATTTCGTTTGCATTTGTATGAATCTTGAATGTGTGTTATTGTATTAATTTGTCACTATTAACTTGTGGACTATTCTACATATTATCTTGTGATGTCATTATGCTCTTGTGTTTCTTTCAAGTTGTGTAATATTACAAGATTCTAAGGGGCTCACTTCCTTTTCCCTTCGTGTGTTGGAACCTTCATGCATCACACTTGAACTTATGTAGGGTCACACACTGATCCAAATGGATCCTAGAAAACCCTCTAAGTCTTCAAAACCCAAAAAATTTCGCATAAGAAGAAGTGTTAGAATAGTTAGATAACACTATTGGGAGGCAAAAACATAAAGAAATCCTTGAAAAACAGAGTATCGGCAGTTTAAAGCAACTTTGAATCAGAGCCGTTGGATTTGGCCGATCAACGATCTAGATTTGATCGGCAAATTACAATCGGAAGAGGCAAAAAGAGGCTATCGGCAGAGACCACAAGGAATGTGCGACAACGATTAGTGGGGTCAACGAGGACCGTCGATCAAGCATGCAGATCCACGGCCCAAGTTGCATCACAGTATCGCTATTGGCAAAAGCAAAGGAGCGCTTACAATGGCTCGAGGTATGTGCGATATGCGATTGCAATCAATCGCATTGCAATATCACATCGGCACATTTCAATGGAGCGGGGCCGATAATGATGATGATGATGATGATGGTTAACGTCCACTGAGACCAAATTGGTCTATCGGACCTATAATTTCTTAATTTCTAATTGTCTGACTCCTTGTCTTTCTTGGCGAGATTGGTGATGTAGCTTTCTTTTTCTTCTCTATGGTCTTCCAACTTCCTTTATCTTGCATCTCCTTCATCTCTTCTGGTTCTTGGGACATTGGTGTCTTAGCTTCACGATCTATTGTGTTCGTCCTTTTGGAGATAGTAACGATGACAGTGATAGATGGACCCAATAAAACTATGGATGATATTTGATAATATTTCAAGTCCAGAAACAACGCTTTTTCAGTGTAAATCGCATTTTTGTTAAACAAATGAAATACAAGGGATAAAGCGCCAATGCAATATTACGGACCTGAAGCAGTTTATTTATGCTGTTGAATACTATTTCAAGTTCGATATGAGCGGGATTTCACGTTTTAATGTATTTTTTTATATAAAAGGGAAATAAAAAAACATGTAGGATTTCAGAAGGACCAAAGGTGGTAAATGGTTTGGGCTCAGCTCCGCCCGATCCCATACAATGGTTGCCATGTGTCCAGGCTGAGGAGAGAGAAAACCATCCTTATCGGGCAGTTAACCCCCGTACGAAAGGGCTACCCGAAATGAACCAAAGCCGTTGGATCTGGATCTCCTAGATCAACGGTGGAGATGCGATGTTGGTATACAGGCGGACCCGATAGGAGTATAAGGCAGATTTATGGATGTTTGAAGTCTGATAGAAAGTGTTTGGTAGACTTTTCTTGTGTTTAAACGTATTTCTCTGTGTAAACAGAGAATGGAGATTTCGAAGGATTTCAAAGCCCTGATGACCCATTCCATTACAGTACAGGTGGCCACCATCCTTGAAAGCATTTAACAATGATTGCTAATGCTCAGAGGGGGATCTAAGCGGATAGAGGTTGAGAAGCCAGAGAGCCTAAGAAGGTGAAATGAACAGACAACGTAGATTGGCTTTAAAGCCACAGACAAAGAGCAAACATAGGCAAGCAATGCTGAGACAGAGCAACAGAGACAGAGAGTCAGTGAGGAGAGTTTGTGTACTCAGAAGAGACTTGGGGGATCCAAGTAAAGCCTTATTATTTTGTATATGTTGTGCGACACTCAGATTGATCTCACTGTTGTAAAACTCTCCTTTTGAAGACATAATAGAGAGGTCTTCATTGAAGGCTGGACTAGGGGACGTAGCCCAGGAGCGTTGGGTGAACTCCTTATTAAACCTGCTGTGTTTATGTGTGTTTTCCATTATGTTTCTTTTATTGCTTCATTGTCTATGTATTTCACAATCTTATCGATCCATTGCACAAAGTAACATAGGCAAATCCATGCACATGAGTCTGTAATACCTTTATAATTGTCTAAGATCATATATCGGATCAAGTGGTATCAGAGCTTTAGGTTTGATAAGGTTAGACAAGCTTGTGCTGGATTGTTGAATGCTAACTAGGTCAAAGCTCAAATTAGGAGAAGGAGAACTGGTTGAGACTAACCCAAAAATAGGAAGAGTATATCCTAGGAGGAAAATGGCAGAGGAAATTCCCTTGGAATTAGACTCTCAGTTCATGGACAGTTTCATGACCATGAGAGCCATGCTAGAAGAGATGTATCGAGAATTCAAGAAAGGTCGAAGTGAAGATACTTCAACCTGCAAACAAGACAAAGGAATAGAGGAACCTCTTCTAGATGGCCATTCAGAAGGCAAAGGGAAAAGGAAATAGCCTCCTCTATCAACACCTCCTAGCCCTTTGATTAAATTAGATGTAAAATTTGATTTGCCAATATATGATGGAGAATTAAATGCAAAAATCTAGATAATTGGATTAGACAGATTGATGTATATTGCAGGGTGCAGAACATCGATTTAGAAAGGAGAAAGATTCAACTTGCCAACTTTCGCCTTGGAGGAATTGCCTTGGTGTGGTGGGAAGGCAGGACACAAGCTGATTTGAAGAAGCATGGTAAAATTCTTTCTACCTGGAGTGAATTTGTTTCTACCATTAAAAAAAAAATTCTATCCACTATCTTATATGCAAAAAGCAATGATGAGTTGGCAAACTCTTCGCCAATTAAAGGGGCAAAGTGTACAAAGCTATACCTAGGAATTTAGAAAAAGAGCTTTAATTTTAAGCATTTCTCTAGACTCACCTGAAACTTTGCTGAAGTATATAGGTGGTCTACACAGCTATTTGAGGCACACCATTCTCATGTTTAACCCCACTAGCATAGATGATGTATCCGTTCAGGCTATACGCCTAGAGTCTAGAGGCAAGAATGTGAACCCAGAGATTGGGGGATCATGAAAACCCACTGCAAGCAAGAACAAGGAAAAGAGGAAGAAAAAATAGAAAAAGAGAAAGGAAAATGCTACACAGAAAGACAAACCTTCATGCACTCACTACAAGAAGGATGGACATGATGATGAACATTGTTGGTCTGTGCATCCGGAGCTGAAACCCAAGAAGTTCGATGGCAAGAAGAAGAAGACTGCTGCTGCTATTCAAAAAGATTTTGGGTTAGACTCAGGTGATGAAACAACAATCACAACCACAAGTATAAAAGGTAAAAATTCTGAAGCATCTACTAGTAATTTTGCACAATCTATTGATAATGAAGAAAATGAGAGGAAAAGACATGAGCTTTTTCATATTAGAGTTATTTCCAAGCATGAAAAGATTGATACTTTTTTTGATAGTGGTTCACAAGTAAACTTGATTTCTGAAGCAATTGTAGAGAAGTTGGGGCTACTAACCACACCTCACAAGAAGCCATATCCATTAGGTTGGGTATGTGATAAAGTAAAGCTACAAGTGACTAGACAGTGTAAACTTAGGTTTCTTTTGGGTCAACTTTTGTAGATGAGGTTGATTTAGATATAGTTCCCTTGGATATATGTGGTATCGTTTTAGGAAGTCCTTACTTGTATGCTAGAAAAGCCATTTTCTATAGAACTAAAAATAAGTATCAACTCACAAAATATGGAATCAAATATATTGTAAGATCTCATCAGCTCAAAAATAACTACACTCTCATAAACTCAGGGCAGATGAAAAGAATTGTAAATTCATGCAAGCAATGTTTACTAATGGTTGTAAAGGAAAAGACCCCTGATAAAACCAATGTATTTGAAGGTTGTGATGCTAAACAGAAAGTTGATTTACAAAAATTTGTTTCAGAATATGATATCCTATTTCAAGAACCTAAAGGTCTGCCATCCAAAAGGGAAATAGTACATGATATTCATTTACAGCAAGATGCTCCATTGCCTAACATCGGAATGTACAGGTTATCCGCTTTAGAGAATGCAGAGATCAAGAAGAAGGTACAGGAGCTACTCAACAAAGGGTTCATAAAGCCAAGCACATCACCATGCGGATCTCCAATCGTATTGGTGAGAAAGAAAGACGGTTTGTGGAGGATGTGCATTAATTATAGAGAACTGAATAAAATAATGATAAAAAATCATTATCCTCTTCCTCGCATAGATGATCTATTAGATCAGCTGAAAGAAGCTATTTACTTTTCCAAGTTGGACTTGCGTAGTGGCTACCATCAAGTTAGAGTTGCAGAACAAGATGCATGGAAGACTGCTTTTAAAACAAAGTAAGGGCTGTATGAATGGCTAGTTATGCCTTTTGGCTTAACTAATGCTCCTGCCACTTTCATGAGAGTTATGAATGATGTACTCAGGTCTTTTATTGATGATTTTGTAATTGTATTTTTAGATGACATTCTTGTTTTCAGTAAAACATGGGAAGAACATTTGAAGCATGTAAAGCAGACTCTAGATGTTTTGAAAAAAGAAAATCTCTATATTAAATTATCAAAATGTGAATTTGGCAAAACATCTTTGAATTATTTGGGTCATATTTGTTTGGTCAATTTAGTGTGATCTAAATTGCTATTTATATTGTCAACCCGGGGTTCGTAGACTGACGAAGTGAGGTGTACTATATGTACTTAGATAACCATTTTCTTAAGTTTTTTTTGTCGTTTTAAGCTTCTTAGTTTGTTTTTGGATTTTATTCTTTTCTTAATGTGTGGTGATGAAAGTGAAGTGTGAAGTGTGTGGAGTGTGAATGGTTATGATTTCTATGCTTGAAAAATGCTCAAAAGAAAACTTTACAATAACTAAAATGAAACTAATCAAAAAGTGAACTAATGACAATGGACCAATATCCTTGCTGCTGAAAATGAAAAGAAAGCAAAAAACTTGGAAAACAACTCAAACTAAAGTAAAGCAGTTAACTCACACTACTTGAGCTTTTTAGATCCTATGCCCCTTGGCTCAATCTACCTTAGGGAAGTAATCATGAGCATAACAAGCAATATGATATTTTAACTGTTAAAGAAAATAAATTGCATAAGGAAACTAATCACACGTACTTGGATTCTTCAAATCCTTTACCCCTTAGCTCAATCTACCTTGGGGAAGTAATTATGAACATAACAAGCAATATGATAACTAAATATAAAAAAAGAAATTAATCACACTACTTAGAATCCTTTAGTTCTTTACCATATAGCTCAATCTACTTTATGGAAACAACTATGAGTAAGTAATATGACACTTAAATCACACCACTGTTAGTGATCTTCTGATCTCCTGCTGATATAGTCATTCACCACAGAAAGAAATCATAAAATTGTTGAGTAGTATGACATCTAATTTAGCAGAAAAAGAAATAAACAAATAACAATTGTAAAAGAACAATGCTGAATGTAAATTGCAGAAAATAAAGGTTAGCAAGCAGGACAAGATGATCACATATGCCAAAAGTTATTAAAGAAAACAAAAGATTGCCCGGGCTGCCTAAAAGGGCCTGCAAAAAACAATGATCAGTTTGTAAAGACAAAGATATAAACAACAGAAATCATAAAGCAAAACATATTATGTACAAACTAATGACAAAATAAAAGCATAAAGAAACTAAACAAATACTTTACAGGGCTTCAGTATGCAGGGGCCCTCTGCCACTTCAACCAATCAAATGATCACAAAACTATCTTCAGAAAAGTCTACTCATGTATTCAAATCAGCAACATGTAAAACAGTGGGGTGGTATAACCAACAGCGTGCGGAAATTACATAATAGCTCAGAAATTCTATGCAACAAAAGTCTCTTTACAACGTTTGAAAACGCGTTATTTATAATGTAAAAGTCCTACAGCTAACTAATCAACTACTTAGGCTATTAACTGCGTGCCATGGACACGTAGATCTCATGAGCCGAGATCTAGTTAACTGTCGTTATGCTTCTTAAATCCTGGAGTGATGGGCTGTTAGATTCGTTGTTCAAAAACGATCCTCAGATGTGCTGGAGCCTCCGTGAGCTGGGAACTAGGCCACGTATCATTCACGTGCCTTTAACAGTAACGTGCCACCGCTGGACTCTTCGGTTGGCCACGTCTTTGACTTAAGTTGACCGCGGCTTCAAAATGATGATTTGGCCGGTTCAAAGGGACATGATCCATGTACATGCCATCTGGAGCTTGCCCATATGGCCCGTTCCTTCAGAAGACACCTGGAGCGCAGCCTTTAACAAAATGGTTGCGGAATCCTGTGCGGGCTGCGGAAACCTGTGCTAGCTGTGGAAATTGACAAGTTTCCGCAGCTGCATGAACAGAAGACTAAACCAAACAACAGACATCAGTATAGTTAGAAAACCATAAAACAGTCCTTTTAAAACTATAATACAATGATTCAACCACTCGATGAGTGAAGTGAATGGAGTATGAGGGTTAAGAGGGTGTGTAGGAAGGTGCAAGGTTGAGGCTCAACATACCCCCACTGTGAAGGTGTTGCATGTCCTCATGCAACCAAAACTGTGTGATTTCCCTTTTAATCTACATGCTCCGAGGCCTTTGCAAGGACATCTAGTCCTCTTTTCTTTTTCCTTGATGCCATTGACATCATCATCCTTGGTTTTCTAACCAGACATTTAAACTTGAGATTAATTAGAGCCCTGCTTAGCTTCTTGCATCTCTTTTTCAATCTTCTATTCTTCTTCTGCCACAATCCTAAATGGAGCATGGTATTGTCATGGACCATTTTGTCCACTTTACCTTGCTCTTTGAGTGTTTCATTTTCTTGTATTATGTGCCTATTTATGATCCGAATGGAAAATGGCTGCTTGTATTGGTTATCTATGGTACTGATCCATGATTTTAGGAAGAAGCTTGCCTATATAAAGCAAAGGAGATCACTTGGCTAATTCATTCTTGCAAATCGAATATCTTAAGATTTGAAATATTGGGTTATTGTTTTAAAAGTTTGATCTATGAAAGGGAAGTTGAAAGCGAATTTGTGAAGGGTGATCTCTCGAGCGCTGCAGCTGCGGAAGTGTGGAGGCGCCACAGAAGGGAGGAGGCCCCTAAGATCTAAAAGATTGAAATGGATCTTGGGGTAGAGACCCCCAAGATCTGAATATTTGAAATGCCAGAAGAAAAAAATAGGAGAATGCCCAATAAACAAAACCACAAAGAAACTTTTATTTAAAATAGTAATGTAAATAAACCAGCTAGGGCGATGGTAGCTTATCTCTGAGAAGAGATGTGTGGCTACATGCCTCTGAACTGTAAAGGCTACATTGTGGCGG
>APFE030339810.1:0-36741 GCA_000404065.3 Pinus taeda
CTAAAACAGATGAAAAACATAAAGAAACAACATAAATTGAGCATAGAGTGCAATTAAACAAGTTCTAAGCTAATCTTTCTTTCTGCTGCTTAGATAATGATATATGGATGGAAAAAACAGAGGTAAGAAACACTTATTGAGTCATGTATCAGCATAGGAATTCCCTAGTCACTCTTCAACCATTAAAGATAGTACACAATTCATTCTCCCAGCTCGTACGAAGTCTTTGATTATAGAAATTATCAGACATACAGTGTGAGTCTCTCCTCAAACAAAACATCTAACCAACAAAAACCAACCCTCATTACATTTTTTAGGGCGGTATATATAGGTAAAATATCCCAAAAGTATTTATTACAGCCGACCTAAACAGGTCTGCGGGAAAAAGCATATTTAAATCTAACTTGTGCTGAAATTAAGTGTAAGTAAATATTCCTTGGGCTGCGCCAAAGGCAGTTGGATCAAAGCGGGTTAATGTGGTGTCCTCTGTGGCTTGGTGCAGTGGTTCTGCAATAACTGTGCCTTGAGCTTTGGTCCACTGATCTTTTTGTGAATTTAATGTGCAGTAAGTGTGATTTGAGTGCCTTTAAATGGCCTTTACTGCTTCTTTGACTTTGTTGGATGTGTTATCAGTCAGGTTGTCCCTAAGCTCCTGAAGGGATACGGCCGACGTAACCACAAACCAATCTTTGGATTGCAGGTTCTAGCCCACCTGCAATCAAAGAGGGCTCTCTCTTAATGATTTAGCTTTGTTGATGGTGATTTTAGGCTAGCTATTGGGTTCAGTGGGTTTAATTGGTGTTTGGGTGGAAGATAGATGTAAGGAAGATAATTCCAAGCAGAGAGGCAAGGGATAGTGTGATAAGTTTCAAACCATTGGGCGTGGAGTCATGGAGTGTAACTGATGGTGTGTTTTCTTGGTCACAAGAGAAAGGAGGAGCAAGGTAGCTCTTCATGAAACAATATCCAAGCTGAATGGGGATGGTTTGAGGGCTAAGGAACGAGAGGCAACAAAGAATCTCTCAGTCATTTTAGCAAAGGGAACATGAAAGAACCATACTTAAGAGCAGCTAAGAATTCTCAAATAACAGTCATTCATGAGTGAATTAGAGTACATATGAGCCATAAGGAATTCATATTTATGACTAAATCAAGAGGAAAACATTAAGAAGGCACAAAAACTGTGTAGAGTGCATCAAATCAAATTCTAAACTAGACTTTTGTTCTGTGACTTGAGCATATGTGAAATTGAAAATTATAGAGATGAGAAAAGCACAGGAATTCCATCGTTCACTCTTCAAAACCATTAGCAATGCATCAACAGTTCATTCTCCAAGCTTTCAACAATCTTTGATTATAGAAATCATCAAGTACACAAAGCGAGTCTCTCGTGGAGCAATTTACACAACCAAAAGACCAAAAATCTTCCAACCAACCACCCTTCTTCCATGTTTCAGGGTGGTCTCTATAGGCAAAATATCTAAAAGTATTTATTACAACTGACCTAAACAGGTCTGCAAGAAAAAGCTTTCTAAAACCTAACTTATGCTGGAATTAAATGCAGTAAGTCCTTTTGGGATGCGCCAGAGGTAGCTGGATTAAAAAGTGAGTTTGTGGGGTGTCCTCTGTGACTTGGTGCAGTGGTTCTGTAGTAACTTCACATTGAATTCTGGTCTGCTGATCTTCTATGAGTTTTAATGTGCAGTCATCTATGCTGGTGAGCTTTGAATGTCTCTTTAACTACTTCTTGACTTTCACGGTTTTGCTTTTAATGCTTCATTCGCCTCGAGCCCTGAGAAGATCTTCTCTGATACACTTCGCCACAACATTGATACTCTTTGATGTGGATTTTGCCTCCGCATTTGCTCTGATACTCATTAATACCTGACCCGGGTCTCTCTCTGTCTTCTGCTATGATCAAAACTGCCTCAGAATTTGAATTCGGGCCTCCTAAGATGCTTGTTCGCGGTTGCGCTCCTTTCTTTGGCGGGTGACGTCAGCATGATGTCAGCAGTAGCTCCTGGTACGGTGTATGACATCATCGGGTGACGTCGTAGGATGACATGGTGGGGTGTTGGATGGTGCAGCGCCTTATATATTTCTGCGATGAAATAGTGATAGCAAAAATGCTGCGAATTTGCGATGAATCTGCAGTGAAGCGAGTTTTAATGATAAATCATATTTTAAACAAAATATGTGGATAAATGGGGGCATGCAGTGAAGGGGTGCTTGTGAAGCGATATGCTCTCTTGATGTAGTGGCAATGTCACATCGGAGCAAAGGAAGTGGCATGCATTTCGGGCACATGACCCTTGCGATCGCCGATCGCCGACTATCGATATCGCATCGGCTAACGGGGAAGGGGCATGTGTATGTGGCATATGGTATTTGCGATACGTTGATCGCGAAATGTCGAACGTCCATCAGGAAGAAACAACAGCGAGCCATAATACCCTTGCGACCTCCGATTGCGATAATCGCGTCAGAGGGGGTCCACCGGGATCAGAAAAATGTTAAGGCAATCGGCAAAGGTTGTTTGTGATCGGAGGAGGGGAATATATGGTTTTGAAGATTATTTGCGGCCTTGGAAGGTGTCCGATAACCTTAAAAGAAAGGATTACATGCTTTGGATGGAGTCAACTGTATTGGAAGATGGTTTTAAAGGAGGAAGATGAGGGTTCTTGCTATGTTTTAGACAAACTTAGCAATTCCCAAGTGTATTTATGGTTATTTTTCAACCAAAGAGAGGGGATAAATATATAAGGGAGTTATTAACATAGTTAAAATAGGAGATGAGGAGATAGATAGGGAGCTATATAGTAAGGTTAGTGGTTAATATGACCAGTGATAAGAAAGTGCTAAGTATGTGAATCTTATGCTTTTTAAAGGAAGCAATGATCTGTAAAGGGAGTATGAATATTGCTTGAGTAAAGCAGATCTTTACCAGGGTGAATTGTTATGAAAATGATGAAAAGGAGAGTTATCAAGTAGATCTTGACCTCTTTCGGGGGAGTTAGTAAATGATTTAGGGGAGAGAAGAAGGGGGATTTAGTCATGCCTTGCTTGAATTCCTTCAGTTGGGAACTGCCTTGCCCTATTGATTGAATGGATATAACACTTGAAAACACAAAACTGATCATAATCAATGATTCTGTAACAAAAAAACTACCTACCCAGCCTACTTACCTAACATTTTTTCTTCTTTTTGGTTTGGGTGCACTTAGACTTGCAGACCCAGCTTTTCAACTTTTTCTTTTTCTATTTTCCTATCTATATCTACACTTATTTCTTCCAAGGGCCCATATTAAGCAGTTGGGCTCCTTTGCTTCTCTACCTATCTAAGAATTTGCCAAGATTAAGCTGTTTGGACAGATCATTTATTCTCTATATTCTAAAACAGGAAATTGAAACCTAGGGAGACCAAAATTAAGCTGTTTGGACCTCCCTATAGCTGAAATGCAACAGTTGAACTTAGACCAGCACACTTTACATTCTTCAAAATTGGAATGCAGTAGTTGAACTTAGACCAGCACACTTTCATGGCCTCTTTCTCTGGTGACTGTTAGCAAATATGGAGCATTGCAGCATGCAAAGTATGACATATTTGGCCTATAAAAATGTCAATCATGAAATATGAGTAACCTGCTGCAGTAGGAGGTTAACAGTGGCTCCGCTTGGGGATGGCTTTTCGTTGTGAAAAGCTAAGAACAACAGGTCAGATTGCCTTGATATTTTGTTGTTGCTGTGCCTTGAAAACTTCTTAGTGCTGACTGTTTGGATTAATTTGAAATTTTGCACTGAAAACAACACTTTCCTTCAACTGATTTCCTAGTGAACTTTGAAGCATCGCCTGCTTTCTTCTACGTGCTTTAGCATCTAGAATGTTGAAAAAATAAAATAAAGTGCTGATATATACAAGAATTTTATGTACAGAAAATAACACCACCTGTTCTTCTCGATCAAAAGAGATCATGGTAATGTTTTAACATTCGGCCATTCATCGGGCCTTCTTCAGTTGTGCTGCCATCTAGAGTTTTGAGGAAATATGTGTTATTGCCTTGCACTGCGCTGATAATATATGGACCTTTCCACAAAAAATCAAATTTTGCATGTTTTCCCTTGTCCTCTCTTTGTGATTCCCACCTTATAACTTTGCTGCCAACCCGGAAATCCTTTGCTTTAGCTTTCTTATCAAACATCTTTTTGAGCTTCTCTTGCAGCATTTGAGCTCTATCATACACTTGCTCTCTGGTTTGTTGAAGGTGAATGGTCTGATTAACTCTTCTCTGCATGTCATTTGGTTCACCCTGAATCTCTTGCAACAGTTTGATAGTAGGAATGCCCAAAGATGAAGGAAATCTGGCCTCCATGCCATATACTAGCTCATAAGGGCTCATCCCAATAGATTTCTTGGTTGAAAGTCTGTCTGCCCACAGGCCATTCGTGAGCTTCCTATGCCAATTCTTTTTGTTTTCCTCTAGCAGTTTCTTTATGATGTTAATGAGGCTTTTGTCGGATGACTCGGCCAAGCCATTATCTTGAGGGTAGTAAACTATAGAGTGGACTAGGTAATGTGGAATTTATGGCAAAAATTGATGATCTTTTTGGATTTGAAGGCAACAACGTTGTCAGTGATAATTTTCTCAGGGCAGCCAAATCTGGATAGGATATTGCTCTCAAGGAATTGGATAACGGTGGAGTCATTGGCTTGTCTACATGGGATAGCTTCAATCCACTTAGTGAAATAATATGTGGCTGTTAAAATCCATTTGTGCTGGCCTAAGGAAGAGGGATGAATTTCTCCAATGAAGTCAAGACCCCATTGTTGAAAAGGCTTTTCGGTTGAAATGGGCTTAAGGGGCAAAGCCAGTAATTTTCTTTTCTCTTCAAATATTTGGCATTTGTGACATGAAACCGCAAACTTCTTGACATCTGCAAATAGAGAGGACGAATAATAACCAGCCCTTAAAATCTTGTCAGCAGTGGACTTCTAATATAAGTGTCCTCCACAGTCCCCTGCATGGAATTCTTTCATGATGCTGTTAGTTTCATTCATAGTCAAACAGTTAAGCAAGATACCGTCATGATTTCTCCAAAACAAAGCACCATCTATGACAAAAAACTTTAATGATTTAATCCTCAAAAAACTTTTCTTGGTTCTGGACAATCCTGGGGGAGCACACAAGTTTAACAATACAAAACAAATATCAGCATACCATGGAGATTTCAAAAAGGTTTCACTGATCGATGGAGTCGCCAGCTCCGGTTCATTGTCCAGTTGATTAATGTCTAAGGCTTGGAAATTTGTTTTGGACATTAGTTTGGCTAAACCTTGCCCTTTTATCAGCTTGGTGGGTTTTATCTCAACGTCATATTCGAGAATGCTGGCAATCCACTTGCCTCTTTTGCCTTCTAGTCCCTCTTGAGTTAATATGTCTTTTACAACAGAATTTGGGACATAGGCAATCACATGGGAGTATAAGATGTAAATTCTGAAGTCTTTGATGGCCTTAACCAGGGCTTAAGCCTACTTTTCCATGATCTGATGTTTCAAGGGTGCATCTCTTAAAGCTCGACTGAAGAAAGCAATTGGCTTTTCATTACCTTGATCATCCTTCTGCAAAAGTATAGCGGCTATGGTGTGCTCAGATGCAAAGGAAAAAATGATAAAATCTTTGTCAAATTGTGGACTGGTGAGGACAGGCATTTGAGTTAAGGAAGTTTTGATACTCTCAAAATCTTGCTTGGTTTCAAGGGACCATTTTACCTTGGCATCCTTTTTTAACATATTTCTCAATAGCCTTATTAGCTCGGCTAGGTTTGGGATAAATATCCTTAGGAAATTGATCTTTCCAAGGAATGCTTGAACCTCTTTTATGTTTCTTGGATATGGGATTTGGAGGATAGCTTGAATTCTTTCAGGATCAATTCTAATCCCATCTTTTGATATGATATGGCCTAGGAGCTTGCCTTCCTCAAGGGCAAACAGGGACTTCTTAGGATTCAAGGAAACACCATATTTCTTGCATGTTATGAAAACTTGCCTCAGATGTTTAAGGTGCTCTTGGTAAGATTTGGAGAAAGGGGTTAGGTCATCAAGGTATACAACAAGGAAATCATGTATCTCCTTGGCGAATGAAATATCCATTGCTCTTTGAAAGGTAGCACCAACATTATTTAGCCCAAAAGGAATTTTGACATACTTAAATGTTCCCCACGGTGTGGTAAAGGCTGTCTTATCTTGGTCATCTGGGTGAACAAGTATCTGATTAAAACCTAAAAATCCATCTAGAAAAGAAATTCTAGATGACCCCACTACTCTTTGTAGGATGTGGTCCATTTTGGGCAAAGGGTAGTGGTCTTTTAGAGAGACTTGGTTTAGATTTCTCAAGTCTACACATAGTTTTATCTCTCCTGATTTTTTCCTTGTGGGAACTAAATTAGATACCCATTCAGAGAATCTAATGGGTGCAATGGTACCTGCTTCAAACATTCTCTTTATTTCTTTTTCAATGAGGGGAAGAAGCATGAGGTTGATTCTTCTAATTTTATGTTTGAATGGTTTTTGATTTGGTTTTAAAGGAATGGTATGTTGGATCACTGAGGTGTCATAGGACTTCAATTCCTCATAACTCCAGGCAAATACATCTTGGAACTCTTTGAACAAATCCACATATTTTGGTTTTTGATCAAGGGGAAAATTTTTGGACAACTTAATCATTTTGGGCTGTTCTGTTTTCCCTATGTTGTGTTTTTCTATAGCATCATTTAAAGGCTCCATTTTTGGTTTCTTGGGCACATCATTGTCATCAAACATGTCTTCTAATGGAGTTAGTCCAGCACGCAGAAAGTTATCCTTTAGGTCAATGAACTCATCCTCAGCTTTGTCTGCTTCCTCTAAACACATTTGTTTCAGTTGTTCTATGTTTGCATTGTTAAAAACAGTTGGGTTAAGGATTTGTTTAGCTGTTGCAACTATTACAACCTGCTGATTTTCTTCTGTTAGCTCTTGGGAATCGTTCATGGCATCCATATCAACGTCTGTATTCAAAAATTCGCCCTCAAGAGTGAGGAAATTGTTAATCTGGGCATCATTTTGAAACACTTGCCAATCCTTAACATTGTTAGGGACCGAGGGTCTATGTTTTATCTCAGGAGTGAAATGGTGATTTGGTTCAAAGGGAAGCTTGCATGTGCTAGCAAAAGTTGCTAGGCTGTGAGCATGAATATTATGGTCTCTTGATATTTTGGCAAGCTGGGATTCATTGAAAGAACTGAGTATTTCTATGGCAGCAGTTCTATAAGATCTCATTCTATTGTTATTGGTAACAAATTTACCTTTCATTTGTTGGATGATCAAATCGGAGTCACCTAGAATGGATACTTTTGTAGCTCCTAGGGCTTTGAGCAGTTTTAGGCCTAAGAGGAGAGCTTCATACTCTGCCATGTTATTGGTACATCTGAAATTTAGTATATAGGCATGGCCTTCTACATGATTATCATGTGTATTGTAAATCCATACCCCTGCCCCTGCTCCTAACTTGTTGACAAAACCATAAAACTCTAGATACCATGTGATTTCTTGTTTGTGATTTGTATTAGGAGTTTCAGTTATTTGAGGAGTGGGCAGACTTACAATTTTTGTTTCGGGAGGTTCTTTTTGTTTGTTGGTTGCCTTCACTGTTATGACAGTTTCATGGGTATTGGCAACTGATTCCTCGTTGATGCATGTTTCTTGATCTAAGGCTGAAGGCTTCTCATCAGTTGGAGGGTTGGTGTCATCATTGAATAGAATAAAAGAATCCATATCATAATGGATTGAGTAAATCGGAAAATTTTGGAGCCTTTCCTCACTGCTTACCACATACTTCATCAGTGTTTCCCTGTACAATCTCTTTGGTTTCCCAAACACAGATATAGTGGCATAAGAGAGGTCAAGCTGAAGGGATCCTTGAAGTTTTTCTCCCCATGATCTTGATAGGAGTATGCCATACTTTGTGGGGATGTCAGCAACTACTACGTCCATTAGGATTGCCTTGTTGGGAAATTGGACTAGACACATACACAGGTCTTTGATTAAGCCTAAACACTTGACTTGACTTGAGTCAAAGGAGTATAGATCTTTATAGGGTCTTGTGACATCAAGGTTTAGTTTTTCCATTACAGCTTTGGGCATAAGGTTATGTGAGGCACTTGAGTCAAACATAGCATTATGCAAGATTTTGTCATGTATGTGCAGACTGACATAAAAGGGTGGAACAGGTCCATATGTTGATTTTCCGTTAACTTCTAGACCAAACAGTAGCTCAGGGGTATCATCTAAAATGTTTACATCATCCCTGACCTCTGGTAGTTGGAGTGACCTTTGAATTTGTTTCCTATATACATCATGTTTGGCAAGTTCTGAGAGGGGAATGGATATCTTGAATTTACCAATTTCTGCTTCTAAGTTAAACGATTTATCCAATGGAATCCTTGCATTAGCAGTAGCAGATTTTTCCTTGTCAAGAGTGTTCTTGGTGTTTTCTTTTTGGATGCCAGTGTTATGGTGAATGACAGTTTGTGGTATTTCTGTTTTGGGAAGATTTTTTGGAGTGCCATTCAGATTTTCCTTTGAGGGAGAGGGAGATAGAGGCTGATCAATAGGAGACTGAATGTCTGATATATCCTCTACAATTACCTTATGCGGGTTTGGGACAGCAATATCAGCTGGTTCTGTTATGACAACATTGTCTTTAATTTTGTTAGGCTTTTTGCTATCCTTTGTTCTGCTTGGTGCAGGGACATCAATGGTCCTTGTCCTCAACTTATATTGTTTGTGCACCTCATACATAGCAGAACCATAACCTTGTTTAAAATAAAAAGACTCTCCCGACTTGGTCTGAAATTGTTTTACATCAAGGTAGTTTCGGTCCTCTTCAGTGAGAAAGATTTGCTGTTCATTTTTTGAATCTATCAGGTTCATGTGAGTCTCATCTGTGGGCTCACTGGATGTGGATGCCTCCGCATAGTTTTCTTGGAAAGGAGGCCTAATATCATGGTCGGGGCTAGCCCTTCGAGCGTTTGTGGTCTGATTTTTCCTGAAGTTCGGGTTCCTTATGGTATTGGACTGTTGTCCTTCCCATGATGATTTTCTCTCAACGCTCTCTACTCTGTCTCCTAGCCTATGCATGCCGCTGATGATAACATCCAGTTTTTGGTCTAAGGCTGAGGGTTCTTCCTTGAAAGTGGTTCTTCTCTCAGTTCTAGCCTTGCATCTCTACGAGGCTTTGAGGGGCTCTTTCCCTTAAATGATATGCCATTTCAGCATCGAAACCATCAGGGAATTTGTACAACGCAAGGTCAGGTGGAGGTCTTAGATTCTATGGTATTGCATTGTAAACATTGTTAAATCTTGCACAATATTCCAAGAGAGTCTCTTGAGGGCCTCTTTTGATGTTGTCATATTCGGATAGTATGTGCAGGGGGTCCTTCTTTTTCTCCCATCTATTGATAAATGTCTGGTATAAGGCTTCTGGGTTTAGTATGGAGTTGGGTGTGAGCGCTCTAAACCAAGTCCTAACGTCACCGATCAAACTTTGGACAAAAATCTTCATTCTTACACTGTCATCATCAATTTCATAACTCTCAAAGTAATCCTGCATTTTCTTTGTATGTTGTAGGGGTGTGCAGGAATTGGGGCCATCAAAATAGGTGATTTTTGTCTGATAATCCTGAAGCATAGCCCCGGGATTAGCAAGCAGCTGTAAGGGCGCATATCTATTAGCCATATTAACGGGGATAAGGGAAACAACAGGGATAAGTGGAACGACTTGGGTGACTGGGATAATAGGAGTAGTGGTGGTATTTGTAGTGAATGGGGGTGTGGACACAGAAGTTGGGGAAATGGATGATGAACACGGGGAAGAAGGGTTTGAATGGAACAAAACCTTAACAGGGGTTGAAAAACTACTAGGTTGAACTGTCCTGGGAATAGTTTCAACAAAATCTTCTTGCTGCTCTTGTTTCCTAAGGATTTTGGGGATTATATTGGGGTTTTCAAAAACAGCTGGGGGATTCAGATCAGGATTTGACCTTGTATGATGCAAATGCTTCTTGGGAGCCATCTTCTAACTTGTTTTTGGGAAATTTTTCTAAGAACACAGGTCGACTGGACTTTTTAAAGGTCGGTTTCTTCCTCTGTGGAGCTTCGGACTGGTTTTGTGAGATTATCTGAGAAATTCCCCAGCGGAGTCACCATTATGTTATCACTCAGGTTGTCCCTAAGCTCCTGAAGGGATATGGCCAAGGTAACCACAAACCAATCTTTAGATTGCAGGTTCTAACCCACCTGCAATCAGAGAGGGCTCTCTCTTAATGATTTAGCTTTGTTGATGGTGATTTTAGGCTAGCTATTGGGTTCAGTGGGTTTAATTGTTGTTTGGGTGGAAGATAGATGTAAGGAAGATAATTCCAAGCAGAGAGGCAAGGGATAGTGTGATAAGTTTCAAACCATTGGGCGTGGAGTCATGGAGTGTAACTGATGGTGCATTTTCTTGGTCACAAGAGAAAGGAGAAGCAAGGTAGCTATTCATGAAACAATATCCAAGCTGAATGGGGATGGTTTGAGGGATAAGGAACGAGAGGCAACAAAGAATCTCTCAGTCATTTTAGCAGAGGGAACATGAAAGAACCATACTTAAGAGCAGCTAAGAATTCTTAAATAACAGTCATTCATGAGTGAATTAGAGTAAATATGAGCCATGAGGAATTCATATTTATGACTAAAACAAGAGGAAAACATTAAGAAGGCACAGAAACTGAGCGTAGAGTGCATCAAAGAAAATTCTAAACCAGACTTTTGTTCTGTGACTTGAGCATATGTGAAATTGAAAATTACAGAGATGAGAAAAACTTATTGTTTAATACAACAACACAGGAATTCCATCGTTCACTCTTCAAAACCATTAGCAATGCATCAACAGTTCATTCTCCAAGATTTCAGCAATCTTTGATTATAAAAATCATCAGGTACACAAAGCGAGTCTCTCTTGGAGCAATTTACACAACCAAAAGACCAAAAATCTTCCAACCAACCACCCTTCTTCCATGTTTCAGGGTGGTATTTATAGGAAAAATATCTAAAAGTATTTATTACAACTGACCTAAACAGGTCTGCAAGAAAAAGCTTTCTAAAACCTAACTTATGCTGGAATTAAATGCAGTAAGTCCTTTTGGGCTACGTCAGAGGCAGCTGGATTAAAAAGTGAGTTTATGGGGTGTCCTCTGTGACTTGATGCAGTGGTTCTGTAGTAATTTCACATTGAATTCTGGTCCACTGATCTTCTGTGAGTTTTAATGTGTAGTCATCTATGCTGGTGAGCTTTGAATGTCTCTTTAACTGCTTCTTGACTTTCACGGTTTTGATTTTAATGCTTCATTCACCTCGAGCCCTAAGAATATCTTCTCTGATACACTTCGCCGCAACACTGAGACTCTTTGACGTGGATTTTGCCTCCGCATTTTCTCTGATACTCATTAATACCTGAACTGGGTCTCTCTCTGTCTTCTGCTACGATAAAAACTGCAAACTCAGGCTTTTTCGACCCTTTTCGATGAAAAAAGGGCTAAGGAATCAAAAGATTCCCTAAATATTCTCCAATATGGCCTATTTCCTGTAGCGATGCGTGATTAGCACTAGGCACTAATCACGCATCGAAAACTGCCTCAGAATTTGAATCCGGGCCTCCTAAGATGCTTTTTCGCGCTTGCGCTCCTTTCTTTGGCGGGTGACATCAGCATGATGTCAGCAGTAGCTCCTGGTATGGTGTATGACGTCACCGGGTGACGTGGTAGGATGACGTGGTGGGGTGTTGGATGGTGCAGTGCCTTATATATTTCTGCAATGCGATAGTGATAGCAAAAATGCTGCGAATTTGCGATGAATCTGCAGTGAAGCAAGTTTTAATGATAAATCGTATTTTAAACAAAGTATGTGGATAAATGGGGGCATGTGGTGAAGGGGTGTTTGCGAAGTGATATGCTCTCCTGATGTAGTGGCAATGTCACATCGGAGCAAAGGAAGTGGCATGCATTTCGGGCACATGACCTTTGCGATCGCCGATCGCCGACTAGCGATATCGCATCGGCTAATAGGGAAGGGGCGTATGTATGTGGCATATGGTATTTGCGATACGCCAATCACAAAATGTCATCGGTGGAACGTCCATCGAGAAGAAACAACAACGAGCCATAATACCCTTGTGACCTCCGATTGCGATAATCGCATCGGAGGGGGTTCCACTGGGATCAGAAAAATGTTAAGGCAATCGGCAAAGGTTGTTTGTGATCGGAGGAGGGGAATATATGGTTTTGAAGATTATTTGCGACCTCAGAAGGGGTCTGATAACCTTAAAAGAAATGATTACATGCTTTGGAGGGAGTCCACTGTATTGGAAGATGAGGGTTCTTGCTATGTTTCAGACAAACTTAGCAATTCCCAAGTGTACTTATGGTTATTTTTCAACCAAAGGGAGGGGATAAATATATAAGGGAGTTATTAACATAGTTAAAATAGGGGATGAGGAGATAGATAGGGAGCTATATAGTAAGGTTAGTGGTTAATATGACCAGTGATAACAAAGCGCTAAGTATGTGAATCTTAGGCTTTTTAAAGGAAGCAATGGTCCATAAAGGGAGTATGAATATTGCTTGAGTAAAGTAGATCTTTACCAGGGTGAATTGTTATGAAAATGATGAAAGGGAGAGTTATCAAGCAGATCTTGACCTCTTTCGGGGGAGTTAGTAAATGATTTAGGGGAGAGAAGAAGGGGGAGTTATTCATGCCTCGCTTGAAGTCCTTCAGTTGGGAACTGCCTTGCCCTATTGATTAAATGGATATAACACTTGAAAACACAAAACTGATCATAATCAATGATTCTGCAACAACATAACTACCTACCCAACCTACTTACCTAACATTTTTTCTTCTTTTTAGTTTGGGTGCACTTAGACTTGCAGACCCATCTTTTCAACTTTTTCTTTTTCTGTTTTCCTATCTATATCTACACTTATTTCTTCCAAGGGCCCAGATTAAGCAGTTGGGCTCCTTTGCTGCTCTACCTATCTAAAATTCTGCTAAGATTAAGCTGTTTGGACAGATCATTTATTCTCTATATTCTAAAATAGGAAATTGAAACCTAGGGAGACCAAGATTAAGCTGTTTGGACCTCCCTATAGCTGAAAATTGTACAAAAATGGAACATTCTTCAAAATTGGAATGCAGCAGTTGAACTTAGACCAGCACACTTTCATGGCCTCTTTCTCTGGTGACTATTAGCAAATATGGAGCATTGCAGCATGCAAAGTATGACATATTTGGCCTGTAAAAATGTCAATCATGAAATATGAGTAACCTGTTGTAGAAGGAGGTTAAGAGGATGGTTCTTTAATGCTTCATCTGCTTCGAGCCACTGATAGATCTTCACTGATACACTTCGCCGCAACTCTGATTTTCTCTGACATGGATTTTGGCTTCATACTTGCTCTGATATTCTTTAATTCCTAGATCGGGCCTCTCTCTTTCTTCTGATACGCTAAAACTGCAAAATCGGGCCCTTTATGCTGTTTTCGGTGCAAAAATGGCTGAGGAATCAAAATATTCCCCAAATATTCCCCAATTTGGCCCATTCCGAGCTTTCGAAGCGACGATTTTGCACTTGCACGATTTTTTGGCTACTGACGTCAGCATGACATCAGCGGTACAACAGATGACATCAACAGTGGGACCCTCTTGTACGGGTGTGACGTCAGCATGATGATGTCAGCAGAGTGACGTAGCAGTACGGCGGGGTGATGACGTGGCAGGGACACGGTGATGTCAGCAAGGCACGGGTAGGAAGGGGTAAGTTGGCGGCAACTTGGCAGGTGACGTGGCGCTTACATCATGTAAGGGGAGGGCGGTTTCCAGTTTCGGGCACACCGCTCTTGCGCTTGGCGGTATTGGCAGGGGGGGTTCCGCCACAGCCAGGAGGGTGACGCGTGGCAGGGATACGACGGCAAAACCGTCGATCTCCCGGGTGCTAACCCTCGGCATGTCGGGGTGTGAAAATACCTGCCCACCGTAGATCACGGGCGCGCCAGATCTGACGGCTGGCGGATAAGGTAAGGTGACGGATGGATAAGGACGGGGCTCACGCGCAAATTGTTTAAATTATTTAATTTGGTGGGGAAGAAAACATTAGGAAAGTGGGTTTCAAGGATAAACCCGAGCGGGGTTAATTTATTTACAAGAGGGACTTTAGGAAAAAGGGGCAGAGCCTAGGTTTTGTGCAACAGAAGGAGGAATTTATGCCATGGAATGAGTCCAAGGGCATCACAAAGAGGTTTTTATACTTTAGAGGGGGACTTAATGCACAAGAAGGGGCCCTTTGCATTGGAACATGGCTTTTTGAGACAAAAGGAGGGTTATTACTAAGTTCCAGATAAACTTAGCAATTCCCAAGTGAACTTTATGGTTATTTTTCAACCAGGGGGAGGGGATAAGTATATAGGGTAGTTATAAACATAGTTTTTAGTTGGGGAAGGGGAAATATATAGGGAGCTACATAGTAAAAGTTAGCAGTTAATATGACAGGTGATAATAAAGCGCTAAGTATGAGAATCTCAGGCTTTTAGGGGAAGATGGTCCATAAAGGGAATGACCATTCCTTGAGTAAAGCAAATTTTTACCAAGCCATTTGATATGAAAATGATGACACTAAGAGATATCAAGCAGATCTTGACCTCTTTGGGGAAGTTAGTGAATTATTTGGGGAATGAAGAAGAAGGGGGAAGTTAGTCACGCCTTGCTTGAGCTCCTCCATATGAAACGTATCTGATAATTGTGACCTGAACAGATATGACACTTGAAAATATAAAATTGATCACAAATCAACATTCTGCAACCTCAAAACTACCTACCCAGCCTACCTACCTAGCATTTTTTCTTCTTTTTGGTTTGGGTGCACTTAGGCTTGCAGACCCAATTTTTCAACTTTTCTTTTTCTGTCCTCCTATCTAAAACTACCCTTATTTCTTCCAAGGGCCCAGATTAAGCAGTTGGGCTCCTTAATTCTCTACCTGCCTAAGAATCTACCAAGATTAAGCTGTTTGGACAGATATTAATTCTCTATATTCTAAAACAGGAAATTGAAACCTAGGGAGACCAAGATTAAACTGTTTGGACCTCCCTTTCACCAAAAAATTCTTCAAAAATGGACTAGTACATCAAAATTGAAACATAGCAGTGGCACTTGAACTGGCACATTCTCCTAGCCTCCTTTTCTAGCATCTGTAACAAATATGGAACATTGCAACATGCAAAGAATGACATATTTGGCATGTAAAAATGTCAATCATGAAAGATGAGTAACCTGCTGCAGCAGGAGGCTAACAGGACCATCAAGGAAAAAATCACCTCATGGAGAAGAATATTTTATATTGTCTATTGATGATTTTTCCAAAATTTGTTGGATATGTCTTCTAAAGCATAAATATGAAGCATTCAAAAAGTTCAAAGCCTTCAAAGCTTTGGTTGAAAATGAATCAAATCAAAAAATCAAATGCCTCAGATCTGATCGAGGAGGGGAATTTACCTCGGATGAATTCTTTGACTTCTGTGAACAACATGGAATAAAAAGGAAGTTCTCCACTACAAGGACGCCTCAGCAAAAAGGAGTGGTAGAAAGAATGAACAAAACTATTCAACAAATGGCTCAAGCTATGCTAGATGAATTTGGAACTCCTGCAACCTTCTGGGGTGAAGTTGCATTCGCCACCGTAACTATTCTCAACCATGCAAATGTTTGGGTAAACAACACTCAAACTCCACATGAACTTTGGTATGGTAAGACTCCTATGGTAAAATACTTTAAAGTTTTTGGAAGCAAATGCTATATCAAAAGGGCTGATGAAAATCTTGGCAAGTTTGAGTCCAGAGTAGATGAAGGTATTCTTCTTGGTTACTCTTCCTGAAGCAAAGGATATAAATGTTATAATAAAATACTTGGGAAAATTGTTGAAAATATTGATGTTGTAGTTGATGAAGAATGCAAAAATCCAAAACAGATAAAAATCGAAGATTATGACAATGAAGAAGATGGGGAATATTTTCCCACATCAAATCACAATGATCCTGAAGAAGAAACCAATGAAGCACCAGAAGAAGAGATAACAATAGAAGAAAAGACTTTGTCCATGTATGTTTAGAAAAATCATCTAGAAACTCAAATTTTAGGGGCAAAAGAGGCAGGTGTATAGAAAAGAAGAACTATTACAGAAACCTCAAGCTATCTAGCATTACTATCCTCCATTGAACCTCAAAATGTAAATGAAGCATGCAAAGATGAATGTTGGGTCAAGGCCATGAATGAAGAACTTGAGCAAATTGAAAAGAATAATACTTGGGAATTAGTTCCTAGACCTCATGATAAGAATATCATAGGAACTAAATGGATATTCAAAAACAAGATGAATTAAAATGGAGAAGTTATTAGAAATAAGGCCGGACTTGTTTGTAAAGGATATTCTCAACAAGAGGGTATACATTTTGAAGAAACTTTTGCACCTATTGCTAGACTTGAAGCCATAAGGATGTTTCTTGCTCTTTCTAGTTTTCAGAAATTCAAAGTATACCAAATGGATGTAAAATCTGCCTTCCTTAATGGAGACTTAGAAGGAGAATTCGATATTGAACAATCAAAAGGATTCATTCTTGGAAATGATGCAAAAATTGTATTGTTATACGAGAATAGTGTCCACACGGATGCTGCTACTCCCACTAAGATGGGTGGCTATCTTAGAAACAAACAATCAAAGTCTACTATTTATTCCTTTTATGAAAATAGATGAGAGGAGAACCAAGAGGGCCAACCTGAGTCTTGCGCTCGATTCCCTCTCCTTCCTGATAGAGTATTGCTGCTCGCTCTTTGTCTGCTTAGCTTCAAAAGGACCTGTAGAATCATAGCAACATACTACTATGCAAGAAACAACGATCTAAATTCATAAATAATGCAGGATCAGATGTACATTAACCATATACAAGCATATATAAACAAGTACACCGGGATATGGAAGGAAACAAGAATAGCTTTATTCATATGAAAAGTAGCAAGAAGATTACAACCATGTGCTCTGACCCAGCATCATCCTCCAGCTAAGAAGCCCTCCTTCACTTCAAGCAAAGCAAAATCACCCAACACTGTGAATGTACACCAGAATACCAACAACACTTCTCTATAAGTTACAAAAGTCCAGCCTTTGGATCTCTGTAATGAGGGATCCATATATAAATGATTACAGAGAGGTGAGTCATCTTTTGGGATCTTGATTAGTGTCTTCTCTCTGATAGTTCTTGCTTCCACTTGGAGAATGAAGATCTCTTACACATCCGTGGTCGAAAATGGAGTGGCAAGTGTCAGAGGGGAAACATCTGGAAGATTCCATGATCTTCCACCTCGCATTTTGGTCCCTTCCATTTTTCCATTCCTGACCATCGAACCCTATAGAGGAGCAAAACAGTATGCATCGCACTCTGTACATTGGGAAAGTGATATGCATCGCACCCTCTGCATGGAGCTTTCAGTATGATCCAGTTTTGACCATTTATGAGCCGTTTTCAATGGAGAACTTCTGGGAGATGATGTAATCAGTTGACCTTATTCCTTTAGGCAGTGAAGCAACCCTTTTAGGGACTTAAGAGCCCTCAGTTTATGGACATTTTTGATGGGGGTTGAAGTGCCCAAAAATGTCTGTAACAGTTGCCCCTAAAGCATGAGGTCATTAATTGTTTTTGATGTCGGGTGAAATGCTTTACTATGAGTATCTGAAGTTTTTCTGAGCTTGGAGGTGACTTGTAATAAGATACAATACAATACATTATTTGATAACATCTTTTCATGATCTAGCTGAGGTGGGCATTCCCATGCTCAGCTTTATAAACTCATTTTCATGTACATAGGACAGACGATAATTTGTGTGACAGACTGATGATATGGACACATCATCCTTTAATTTGGATGATCATCTGTTCGGCAATGATGTACACTGGATGTTTTTATATTCCTAAATATATCACAGCTCAGATGGATGAAACTAGATCCGGGGTCTTCAAACTCGGCCAATCTTCACTCGGAGTACAAGTCGATCCATGTGAAAAATGTTTTGGAGTCGAACATGGAAAGACATCACCTGATTACCAGCCAATGATGTAAGCTCTTAACAGGCGCGAGAGGAATCGTCAATAATGACAATGACCCTCAAGGTACTACAATACAATTTACGTGGTGTGAAAAAGGCACTTGGCATCGAACACCACGCAAAATCTCTTGGTCAAAGGCCATTGATGTAAACCTGTCGCCGAAAGTGAGAAACTTGCCATTGATGCATGCAAGCTTCAAAGTACTGAAAGGGTTGTCCCTAAGTCAACTTCTTGGATAATGAGCTGATGTCGACAAGAAGCGACCCGTCACAGGACGGCCTTAATGAATCCCACATCAACGACATGGAATGAAGTAAATGATTTTGGAGGTGAAAACAAACTGACGATATGGGGTTCAGGATGGCGGTCATGAAGGAATGAAGCATGAATGTATTGCAGTGGGTGAGACTCAAGTGAATTTTCTGAATAACTTCTCTTGAACATATCGATGACACTGACGATGGATTGGTAGCATTAACCTCAGAGATGGATGGTGTGACAGACCAATGGTGAACACCAGTGAACAGAACAACCCAACCCGACATGGATGATGAAGGAAAGTATCATGTTCAAGAGTGACTTGCTACCAATAAAGTTTCTTCTTGTTTTCTTCCCAATTTTCCCTAGTCATTGCTGACCAATACCTCTTTATTTTTCTCAAGCTTGAGGATGATAACATATGCTTGTTCTATAATCTACCCTTCGGGCGAACCTGTCGCTATATTTTAGCGAGCCTAGCGACAGTGAAACTCGTTCTCGTCCTGTTGGATGAGTTTGTCGCTATTAGCTTTAACGAGTTTAACGACAAAGATAACTCAACCTCTTTCAATTTTAGAGAGTCTGAAATAAAACGGAAAGAAGAATCCGAGGTTTCTTTTTCGTTGTATAATCCCTTAAGTCCGAAAAAGCGTAAAATAATACAAAATAGATGAATTTTCGATAGTTTTAACAAGCCGAACAAGACAAGCGCTCGATATTTTTGTGTGATAATCCCTCAGGTCCAAAAAGATTAAAATCTAGAGGAGGGATAGCACTTCTAATGCCTTTTAATGAGCCGGAGAGGCCAATCTCTTAGCAACCTTTTCATATTTTACGAGTCAGGTGAAAAGAGCTTAAAGAAGACTCGTTTTTGAGGAATGAGTGATGGTTTCGGGTAGCAGCTGATTCCAGGTAAGATTTGGAATTTTCCAATCACGACAGTGTTACAAGGATGGCTAGCAGAATCACTCTTCGCAAATGTTCCTCGAAGGGGTAAACAATCATATGGGGGTGAACGATTGGCTAAAAATAGAGTGGAGGTGATGCTGAGAACACGACCAAGGCTCAAAAGCTGGCGATAAGGCATTCACAATGGTTATTTACCCGTTAATTTTTTAACAAGGTTAAACATGGGGAGAAACACTTGCTCATGACTTATGTTTATTTTTTAACAAGCATGAACTATGCGCTAAAACTGCTCGTGGAGAGTTTATTTTTTAACGAGCTTGAACTCTACAACAACATTGCTTGCCAGTCATATGATAGAAATGTCCCATTCGAGATGCTATTTTGAAGTGGCTTACATCTCTAAAGATTTTCCATGGATCATTTCTTTATGAAAGTTAGGAAACGACTAGGTCCCCCAAGTATAGCGAAAAATTTCTAGGTTACCAAGAAAGTTCTATAAGCGTAGCAAATAAAATTCTTTCTCGGCAATGTCTATCGAAACAAACAAAGGGGAGCGGAGTCACTCAGCATAACCTTAATGAAGGTATCTTATTCCAGTCTGTTCCCATTTTTCTATGAGGATGGGTTCACCAGACTAGTCATATATCCCTCACGGAAATCAACCCTATACCCAAGGTTTTCCTGCCGAAGCAGACCAGGGTGCATGCCCCCTGGGTTTCAGTCACATCTTCCTGAATCACTCACGCTCATCAGGTGGACGGACTGGAGACCGATGAGACATTTCTTGCGTGAAAATACCATTCAGGGATGGCATTTGACTATTTGCGATGTGTGAACTGGGGAATGACATTTGGTCTACGAGCTTGACCATTCTGCCTTCACGCGGAAAACACATTACTCTAAAGAGTGAGGAGACGACGTCTCCCATGCAATAAATATAGTCGCGTCCAATGAGTAGATTTTAATCTAAATGTCCTTGAACTACCATAACGTTCATGTGAACAGCTTTCCTTCTCAAAGTAATGGGCACATTTGGAAGGATCCCTAAAGGTCGACTGGTTCCCTTGTCGAAACCTGTTAGATTTCTCATTTCAGGCAAAAGCGATGGAGAACCAAGTGCTTTCCAAGAAATTGAGGAAAGGATACTCACAGAAGCCCCTTCATCAATGATGGTACCAACCATGAGCATTCTATAAGCTTGTAAAATAATTCTAAATGGTACACTGGCTGTTAAACGAGGTCTGCCTAGTAGATTCCAGTCGAAGGAAACCACTAGGTTGCTTGGTATTGGGATCGAATAGACAGCCGGGTAGGACTCTGATGAACTTCCTTCTTGTGGTAAAGGAATGGGAGGACTGCCCCCAAGCTCATCGGAGTCGGTGTTGATGAAAAGAATTTGAACAGTGTCGTTCTCTTTCTCTTCAATGACGGTATCGATCGAAGATGAACACTCTGAAGGCAATACCGGGTCAACTGTCGTATCGACCCTTTGACTTTCGTTTGGTATGGATTCTGAAGGTTCATTTTCAATAATAGGTGCTTCGGCTGATCACAAGGATGGACCGACCTGATTTTCAACCGGTGGAAGACTCGGCAAGATTTTTTGATATCTAGGAGGAAGTCATAACGGTGAAACCGGACGATTATCTAAAACTCTTTTAGCCTCTTCAAGGAAGGGATAATGGTGGACGGCGTGATCGCCTTCACACAACTTACAAGGAAGTCTAGGATTCCTTCTTTGTCCATGTGCTTCACTTTCACTGGTTGACGATCAGTATTCAACATGATCGCCAGAAGTTGATGCTACCGCGTGGTGCAAATGACGAGACCAGTCCCTTAAGATCCGAGTGATACAGGGACAATCTCGATGAAAGTGGTCTCTGTTGAAAATGATGCAAGGAGATTTAGGTTTTGACTATGCGGTGTGTTATATGCCTAGGGGGAATAATATGGACTCTATATAAGCCTCATACATACCATACCATGGATCATTACCATGGTTCCCTCATACCATCCAACCAATACCATGGGCCCATTACATTATTACTAACTACTTGTGGTCCCTTGCATGATATGGGTTAACCACCTTATTTATTACTATGGCCCATCCCATTATTACATTATTACCTTGGTTACCTCCCTTGGTACCCCGTATTATCCCCCCTAGGCATATAACACAGTGTGTGGATTTTTGCTAGACGATACTTGGTTGTTCCCTTTCGATTTTGGTTCCTTTTTCTCTTTCTGCTTCTTCTTCTTCTCAGTTAATTTACTTTTAGCTTTATCGGCTTTGTCAAGTGAAGAGGAAGGAGGAGAAGGAGAGTCAGATGAAGTAGAAGGTTGGGAAGAAACTCTAGTGTTGTCTAGTTGCTGGTTAGACTGTTCAGGAATTGTGGGATTCTGAACGACATAGGTAGAGAAGAGCCATACTGACAAACCAATTGTCAATCTTGGAAGTGACAAAGTGGCCATATGGGGTGGACCAACATCTCCCCAACATAGTAAGGGACTAGGATTTCCTTCATGGGGAAACCCTTGGTTGGTAGACTCCATTTTCTCAACCTAAAGATCAACGAGGAAATTTATGACGTTATTTCGATTTAAAATAAATTTTTAGATGCTTGGACACAACTTGTTTTTTCAATTTTAAAGAGTCGAGAAAAAACAAAAGATGACTCTAGTCACCTTTAATTTTTATTGAGCTTGAAGACAAGCGCTCAAAGGACCTTTTCCTTTAAGGAGTCTGAAAAGGAGAAAAATGGAATTCTCTGGAGATATAGACAGAAAGGATTACCAAACCAATCTTAAAACTGCTAAATACTTTTTACGGTACGGCAGTCAGTCTTCCCGAATGCTATGTTCGGTGCATTACGATCGATAGGGTGGCAGACACGGCTTCCTGAGGATAAAGGATGAAACCTATAGTGGTCTCCCAATATATACGCGATGGTACGTGGGAGCACAAGTCCGTACTGGCACTTATCGTCTCAGAGTTGAGGAATCACCCAACCAACACTGAAAGCAACAGTTACTAGGCTTTACGACGCTGGAATACTTCTCTAGCCTAGACCTCTAGATGTTGCGTTAAGTTCCAAAGCGTTGTTAGATTCATTGAGATTTATTTTAAGTTGATCTTTCTTAGCAGTTTGCCTTTCATGTTCACCATGTGATGCATGTAAAATTCCTAAATGTAGTCTACGATGATAAATAGATGTTTTATCTTCTTTCAGCAATGAAAATCCTAGCTACTAAGGGGAGGAAAGTCAAGCACCTTTTCTTCACAGAGCACAGAGCACACACTAATATGCACAGTCCTAAATCAAGCCAAGCATTCAATATGCAAATGCACATGCATGTATTGGTTTTCAGTTCCCTTAATGCGTAAATGACACTAAGAAAACTATGTGAAAAAATGAATTACTTTTAAAGTGACTGTACTCAACAAAATTCTTTTTCAAAACGAAGTGAAAACAAGAGAGACACTTTGCGATTTTGAAATGGAAATTTCTTTTCGACACTTTAAAACTAGCAAATCAAGTCTTATGCAATAATAACCGTATAATCAACTATCTAAAACAATGGGATTTCTTTCTGAAACTGAAAACGAAAGCTATGACACTTTCAGATCTAGTGATGACAGTTCAACTATGTTATTTTTTGCAAAAGAGAACTAAACGACGCACAATACATAAAAAACGTTTATAGTTCTTTGCACTAAGGAGGCAGAATAATGCTAGAGAAGGGGGTATTCACAAAAGAAAACTGATTAAAGACAACAAAACTCTTGAATAAGATTGAAAACAGTGAGAAAAATCCACAGTCGGAGGGTAAAATCAGTCCTCCCTGACCATCACACCTATTACACAGTGAACTCAGTATGTAGCGCAGTTACTCCATTCGGGAAGTGCGATGCATACAGACTGCCTTGAAGGTAGGGTGCGATGGTTACAGTGTGAGACTTTGAACGAGACTTCACTCACATTTTGTAGTTTAGTTCAGGGGTTTAAGCTGAATAAGTACAGATCAGTGTATGTAAAAACGCAGGGGTGATTTAAGAGGTTACTAAAGCCACTACTTAGGGCAATTAGATTTCTTGCAGATCTATTGTTTAATTTATAAACAAAAACCTAGAGATTTACTGAAGCAGCATTGATCTACTTTGCATTTGTGTGACAAATGCGTTTTGAAGGCTAGCTGGCTTGACTTCAAGATTCTTCTATATGTTTATAAAAGAAACAAGGATAGATAGGCTAACAAGTAATCTAGTTCTTCCCCAGCGGAGTCACCATTTTGTTATACGAGAATAGTGTCCACACGGATGCTGCTATTCCCACTAAGATGGGTGGCTATCTTAGAAACAAACAATCAAAGTCTACTATTGATTCCTTTTATGAAAATAGATGAGAGGAGAACCAAGAGGGCCAACCTAAGTCTTGTGCTCCATTCCCTATCCTTCTTGATAGAGTTTTGCCGCTTGCTCTTTGTCTGCTCAACCTCAAAAGGACTTGTAGAATCATAGCAACATACTACTATGAAAGAAACTAGGATCTAAGTTCATAAATAATGCAGGATCAGATGTGCATTAACCATATACAAGAAGATATAAACAAATACACAAGAATATGGAAGGAAACAAGAACAACTTTATTCAGATAAAAAGTAGCAAGAGAATTACAACCATGAGCAGCTCTGACCCAGCATCGTCCTTCAGCTATGAAGCCCTTCTTCAGCTCAAGCAAAGCAAAATCACCCAACAGTGTGAATGTACACCAAAATACCAATAACACTTCTTTATAAGTTACAAAATTCCAGCCTCTTGATCTCTGTGATGAGGGATCCATATATAGATGATTAGAGAGAGGTGAGTCATCTTTTGGGATCTTGATTAGTGTCCTCTCTTTGATAGTTCCTACTTCCACTTGGAGAATGATGATCTCTTACTCATCCCTGGTCAAAAATGGAGTGGCAAGTGTGAGAGGGGAAGCTTCTGGAAGATTCCATGATCTTCCACCTCACTTTTTTGTCCCTTCCATTTGTCCATTCCCAACCATCACACCCGACAGAGGAGAAAAACAGTATGCATCGCACCCTGTACATGGGGAAGGTGATATGCATCACACCCTCTGCATTGAGCTTTCAGTATGATCTAGTTTTGACCATTTATGAGTAGTTTTCAGTGGAGAACTTCTGGGAGATGATGTAATCAGTTGACCTTGTTCCTTAAGGCAGTGAAGCAACCCTTTTGAAGTGCCCAAAAATGTCTATAACACATCTCCTAATTCCGACCCCAAATCTTTCTAAATAGCTGCAACAATCTTCTTCTTCTTGCCCTCATATTTCTTAGGTCTCAGCTCTGAATGCAAAATCCAATAGTGCTCATCATCATGCCCATCCTTCATATAGTGAGTGCATGAAGACTTGCTTTTCTGTGTAGTGTTGGCCTTCTTTGCTTTCCATTTTGTTTTCTTTTCTCCTTATTCTTTCTTGCAGTGGGTTGGCATGATCCCCCAACTGGGTTTTCATTCTTTCCTCAAGCTTCTAGATGCATAGCTTGAACATATACCTCATCTATATTAGTGGGATTAAACATGAGGATAGTGTGGCTCATGTAGCTGTGTAGACCACTGATGTACTTCAACCAAGTCTCAGGTGAGTCTAATGAGATTCCTAGAATCAAAGGTCTCTTCCTAAATTCTTGGGTGTAACCTCGTATAGTTTTTCCTTACAATTGTTGAAGAGTTTGCCAGCTCATCATGGCTTGCTACATGTAGGCTAGTGGATAGAACTGGTTTTTGATTGCCAAAAAAAATTCACTCTACACAGAAAGAGTCTTACAATGTCTCTTCATGTCAGCTTGGGTCCTGCCTTCCCACTAAACCAAGGCGGTGCCTCCAAGGCATAGGCTGGCCAGCTGAACCTTGCTCTTGTCTGAATCAATACTCTGCACTCTGCAATAAACATCAATTTGTCTAATCCAATTGTCCAGCTTGTTTGCATTCAACTCTCCATCATATATGGGTAAATCAAATTTAACATCTACTTTAATCAAATATGTCTTCTTTTTATGTTCACGGCTATTAGGAGGTGTGATAAAGTTTTCTTCCTTCCCTTTTCCTTTTGAGTGGTCATGAACGAGAGGCTCTTCTTCTCCTTTATCTTGTTTGGAGCATGATGAATCTTCATCTTTATGTTTACTAAAGCCCTTATACATTTCCTCTACCATGGGCCTTATGGAAAGGAAACTATCTATAAATTGAGGGTCTAGCACCACAGAACCTTCCTCTGATGTTGTCTTCTAACGATAGACTCTTCCAATTTCAGTATTAGTTTCGACCAACTCTCCTTCTCCTAATTTGATCTTTGATCTAGTTACCAATCAATAGCTAAATCCAGCACAATCTTGTCTAACCTTAACAACCTATAGCTCTGATATGTCTTGATCTAAAATCACTTATGAATGATCTCAATTAAGTAATGTAGCTATTATAGACTCATGCACTCGAATATGCCTATGTTATTCTAAGCGACGGATCGATAAGATTGCGAAATACACAAGCATTAGAAAACAGTAAGAGAAACACAAGAAGAAAATGCAAAAACGCAACAATTTAATAAGGACTTCACCCAATCCTCCTAGGCTATGTCTCTTGGTCCATCTTTCAGTGGTGGCCTTTTTTTATTGTGTCTTTAAGCAGAGTTTTTACAAGGAGGGGCTCAATTTGAGTCTCTTGTAACAGACAATGCTTATTAGGGTGGTACTTGGATTCCCCAAGCCATTATAGTACAGAGACTCCCCCTTACTGAGTCTCGACCTCAACTGGTCTTATTAGGATGAGTCTAATCTAGTACTCAGTTCCCAATCGATATCCTCACAGGGATTGCTTGAACCTCTCAAGCCTTCTCGGTTCTATCTACTCGATGCTTCCTTAGCTCTGTAGGCGAGCTTGACTTCTCTATTCTATGCTTCTTTCTTCACTCTCTATTTTGTCTCTCCTATGCTCTTTGTCTATTCGTAGCTTAAAGCCAATCTATCCTATGACTGTTGACTTCCTCTTCTGGCTCTTTGGATTGCCTACCTCTATCCACTAGAATTCCCTGCTTTTGTGTCATCACCATTGTGTGACGTTTCACAGAGAGGTGGCCACTTGTCCCATCACAAACTGAGCGCTAGCTCTTCCTCGAACGGTCATTATTTCAACTATTCTGTGAAATGATTCATTTTCCAGCTCAGTAGTCATGTTGAACCCCAAATTTCATATGCCTCAGCCTATTCTTCTTCCGAATCTAGTCCTCCATCGAGTGGATTCTCCATGTTGATCTAGGGCCTCCAAATCCTACAGTCATCACCTTTATCGCACGAGTGAGCTGCCCGATCATTACTGTGTGATGCTAGCGGTTTTCTCTCTCATCCACTAGACATGCGTCATTCGGTGTATGGCATCACGTGGTCCCCTGCCAAACCTACTCATTGCTCAAAGTGCTTGCGATATCCCTCCAGTTTTGAGCACGGGACTCGTCTTCTAATGGTTTGGGTAATTCCGCATGGCTTTCCCCATTTTCAAATGACGAGGTGCTGGGGCTTTTGCTTCTCTGAGGTTTTACGTTAATTGTGTATTAGAAATGGCCTCTATTTTCTCATCTAGACTCCCCAATTACTAATTTGTGCCATTGCGTGGCCTCCATGGGCCAATGGTTTGTGTGGTTTGATCGAGGATCCTCATTGTTCCGTGCTGGCTACAACTAGCACTATCCAGAGTCCTTCCTCATGGCTCATTGTTCAAAATATTTTGGAATTTTGACATAATTTGAAACAGTCATAGAACTCTGATAATTTTCAAGGATCCAATTCGGATCAGAGGAACATCTCTATTTAAGTTTGTGTGGAGCCTAGGTTTGACCTCCAATAACTAGCAAAGGTATATTCCTTTAAGCATGAATCTAGTTCACACCCTATGTATTCAAGATATTTTTGTGACTGGAGATTCCAAACTATACTTTGAAATCTCTAAGATGACTCCTCTAGTCATTAAGAATCCCATATCTAACTCTATTTTTCACATGATATACTTTTCTCTATGTACAATCCATAACTTGGAATTCTACCTCATCCTTATGGAATAATATTAGACTGGTACCTATCAAAATGAATCCGTAAAACAGTTGGAGGGAAACATTAGAATTAACTCACAAATATATCACCAAGCAAACCAATCATGTGTTTCATGCCAAATAATATTCCATTATATCTCACATAGGTGGTCACATCCAAGGTCAATTTCCCATATTGAATGACACATGCTAGATTTCATTTAATGGCAATTGCAAATTCTCTCCAAGATTGTGATTGGATTAAACATGAAGTGAAGAAGCATTTCACACTGTAGGGAAATTATGGTACAATGAGGGTAGTAAATATATCCACATGAGGATGGATCATTGCTAGCTATTAGCTACCATGAAGCATTCATATATATAAGGGAGACCATTTATTATTTATGTCAATATTTTCAATTTAGACTTGATATGATTGATGGTTGAGAACCTTCTTTTGTCACTAGGCATTCATCTTTTTCCTGTAATGGTTGTCTACTCCCACTTGGAGGTACGATAGAATATCTAGAACCAAGTTGAATTAGTTGAAGACCAAGAGGAATCAATGATGCACATAAAATTGTGAACTAACTCTTTGGTAGCATAGATGAAAGTGACTCTAGATATCATAATTTAGTGACACTGAATCATTCACATATGAAATCATATCTCTTTGTAGCAATGCGGACTCCACTTTATGAGCAATCTATCTCACACTCTATCTCCTTCAAGTGGCATTGCATCTAGACATTCAAGAAATTTTCCCATCGTGTTACCAGATTTGAATATTCAAGCTCAATTAACGACTCGATGTATTCCTCTAATGCTAGAAGATACAAATATTTAGGCTAATTTTCACATACATTAAAGTATGTAATATGTTATGCCTTCTCTTTTGTATATGGTTAGGATTTATCAATAATTATATCGCCTCTCTTAGTTGCTCAAATTGGAATGCAAACAATTATGTGTGCTCAATATATCTTCTGATTTCTAAATGTTTCTTTTTCTAAATCTAATCTAGTGCATGCCACGGGTGCATAATTTTTATTATTACAAATATCCTAGTGTTTTTTTTTTTAAATAATTAAAAAAGATCTCTACGTATTTAAAATTTGTTGTGTCCCTAGTTTGAGAGAAACCGTCATCATGGATTGATTCCTTACATTCAGCTTCCATCTACTCCTTGGAAATTTGTTTTCATTTCCACTTAACCTTTTTCTCCATATCCTAAACTTCTCGTTTGGTTTCCTTAGAAAACCACAGCTCAAAGATAGTAACCACTCAAACTATACCCCTTTAAGCATGAGGGGCTTAATGTGGTGTCTTACTCATAATCTCAATACTAAGGATAGTAAGGGGTTACTTATGTCTACTTCTATGGCTAGTAGTAGGGCTAGGGAAGGAAGTAGCTAATTTTATAGTGGAACTCCAAGGGAGACTAGACTAGACTCATAGGCCACAAGTACCCTACGGAACCAAAATCTTAGAGAGGAACAAGGAAATAACTAACCGTAGCCATGTCTCAGAACTAAGGTTGGGGAGAAAACATTTTAGAAAGACTTGATTCATTGAGAGAGGGAATAAGATTATACTTATGACCACACTAATGAAGAACCACAAATGGTGTATAGATAGAGTCCTCACTAGGACTAAGATAATATTCCAAGGAGACAAATATGGGGCTAAAACTACATGTAAATCCACAAATATTAGAGAAAACTATGTAGCTTCCAAGACACCATAACAAACAAAGAGACCAAAAGAGTAAACTCCTAGGACAAGATAGAATACAAGGATACCAATTTTCTATAGTAAAGCTTATGTATGAGGTTTTTCATAAGAGCCCCAATTAATCATAAAACGAGAGTATGGAAATTAAGGAATCCAATCAAGCAAATAACCAAAATATCTTTGTATAGAGTGAACTCATCGAGGTTAGATCTGTAATTCAAGGACAAAATCCTAAAGCCATAGATAATTCAACAATTTGATGTCGCTTTCTATGCTCAATCCTTCCTAAGGCTATTTTCATACTAGCATGATTCATGATAAATGAAGTTGCAGTTTATCCGCCCCCCCCCACACAAAGAAACACACACAATCACTACTTGAGGCCCCACGATACAAAATAAAGATGAATTTACTAACCCACAACCACTAAGAGAAGGATATGAGGGCATGGGAATCATATCTCAAGCCTTTACACTCCATGTGGAGGGGGAACTCAAGCCACCAACTAATACCTGATCATAGAATAATTTTAATACACATTTTACTATTGCGAAAAGAAACTAATACTTTCATTCAATAATAGATAGAAAATACATTTTATAGATATGCATTGTGTGTGAGCATTCTCCTTGGATATGACCAGATCCATAAGTGGCATACATAAAACAAAAGTATATGCATAAAGCATAACATATAATGACCAAATGACCCAAAAATATATATATACACAAAATGAAAAAAACAACAACAAAAAATCAAATATTGGGGAAGATCAATAACCACTAATCCTCCCCTTATCTCCTTTCTTTTTATGGACCTACTGTGAAAACCCTAGATTGGTACCAAAGCCAAAGAAACTTTAGATATCTTAAGAGGATGTTCCTTGTCTCAGTCTACGCTTTCAGATACATGGACATGTTTTGTGCCCCCAAACCATCCTCCATGTGTGTCTCATTAGTTTGAGGTTCTAAAACCATGAGTTTCAAAATCAATCATATTTTGTGTAGGAGAAGCATCATCATGAGTCACCACACTCTGAGTTGTGTGTAAGGCATGGCGTATCTGAGTATCCTCTTCTATTTGGGTTGATTGGTTTTTCGATATATCCTCCTCCTTAGCATATGATTGGTGAGGTTCAATATACTACCAACTTTTTTGTTTATTTGTCAGCCTCTTCTTCTTTTTTGGCTTCTTTTTGGCTCGGGGACATGTGTTTTATAAATGGCCAGTTTGAAAATATTCTCAACATCTAAAAGTTATGTTCTCATAGCATAATACGTGTATCTAGCTAAAGTCATTATGTTTCAATAGAATATGGCCACAAAGACCTCTATTGAGGTTAATATTCACAAAAATTATGGGAAATGTAAAGATACCTTTATTTGTCCCTCCATTGTCCATTTTCTTGAATTTCCCAAGAGTATTCCAATGTCCTCTATGACCCCCGGGTGCTAGAATGGAAGGGGATGATTTGGGAGTCTCACCCGAAGTGGCATGGTGGAAACCGCCATAGTTGTGGCATCAAATTATGGGAACCATTGTGTAATGAAAAGGCCTGCATTACCCCAAAACCATGGTCCATGATTCAACATAGTATCCATTTCTTTTTGAGTGTCAAATTGGACAATGAATATACGTTTGGAGCATAAGTAAATGTTGTATTTTTTTATGTCCAAAGGGTTAGTATCCATTGGTATAGAGACTCTAGTTTGGGAAAAAAAGCATTAAATCTACAAATGCCAACCTTTGATTTGAGAGCAAGAGAGTGTTTAGCTCAGATAAATTTACATCCATGGAACAAACGTTCTCCATTTTTTCAACAATGTAGGGGCCATGATTATTTTGAATCTCAGGTTGAGTGCTATTTTGGGGAAGATGCGTAGGAAGGGAAGACTTTCCCTTGGTTGCATCCATGTATGAAAATGATCCATTTTGAGTCCTGGATCCTACAACACCACCACACAACCACAAATTCATAACAATGGATGAGTTCCTAAGGATACCATTATCTTTAATCTGTGCATAGTCTTGGAGTAAAATCACTACATAGATGGGGTTTTGATTCTCTACTGGAATATACTGCCTATTCTTTATACTTTGTTTTAGGTCATAAGTGGTATCTAAAGCATTAATCCAAAATAGTTTTATTTGCCCCTATAAGATTTAAATGAAAATTTGGAAAGTAAAAGGCTCTTCCTTGGACAAAGGAACATCAAGATCCATCTAGCAAAGTTGGTTTATTAGAGAAGAAGAAAAGCCCAGTTGGGCATAAGCAGTGAAAAGGAAAGGCGCACTTTATAGTAACAGAATGACGTGATATCATAGATCTATGTTGCTTACATAAAAAAACATAAGTGATATCCTTCCCAAGACGCTCTGCTCTCTTTGCTTACTTTGTTGCATTTCCCATTGCTTCGATCTTTGTTTGTTGTTGTTGTTTGTCAGCCCTTGTCATACAATGAGCTGTAACCCATAGGTTGTTTAGGTTTATTCAAAGGTGATCCCATAGGTTGTTTAGGTTTATTTAAAGGTGATCGAGCTTATAATTCATGTATTTGTTCAAATCCATTTTATTTGAAAACCACACAAATGTGGCTGATAAAACGAGACTTCCTGCAGACTGGCAAAACCATATCCAACATAGAAGACCCCTTCCATTGAACAAAAATGGAACAACATCTGGTTACAGTTCATCTCGAAACACCTTCTTCTATCATGAGTTACATAAATTTGAATTTTCTCGGATTTCATGACAGAGGAAACCATGGCATCGCCAAACAGTGTGAATTTGTTGGAAAACTTAGCGCTTCTCTTTCCTTCCATTGGGAAATACTAGCATCTCTCCTCATCCTCGACTGTCTCATGCTTTGGCTTCTTCCCTGGAATTTTGTCACCAACACCTTCTCATCTTCAACATAAACCTAAATTTTGGACATGGTCAGGCCTAGAACATTGGCATAGAACACTTAATCCTTGCGTGTTTCTTTAATGTCCACTGTTGCAGATTCCACTCCCTTTTTATCCTCATGGCATTGGTCATTTGACCACTTGGATGGAATTGTGATCTTCTCCAGTTCTTCCTAGAAGTACAGTAGTGGGCTCATGGCCAGACCATGATCTAGGTAACTCTTCATCGCTAAAATCTTAATCTGAAATACCACTAAAAACAATTAAATGCACTAGGGCTATCTATGAAATCAAGTGCTCAAATATCAACTTGAAATACCACTGAAAATAATAAAAATGGAATAGGACTATCTATAAAATCGAGGGAAATCGGAAGCAGAAGTAGCATAGAGTAGGAATAATGCATGATAAGGATATCTATGAAATCACGGGGGATGGCAAGCGGAAGAAACACAAATCCACAAAAATAATGCATGATATATCAATGGAACCACACTATAAAGGATAAGAGTCCTTTGTAAAACAATCCTGAAGAAACGGATTCTAGGCAATGCGGCCACGTCAGTTGCATCTATGCCCACATGTCAGGCAAATTTTATTTGTTTTTTCATTTCAAATAATTTTAGTATAACTATAATCTTATCATTTCATTCAAATAAATAAATAATACAAAGATACATATATAACTTTATATAAATATAAAAATTAAGTAATTAAAAGATAAAACATGAAACAAAACTAATCAAGTGTTATATATGCATGCAATGCAAGTGTCCACGCCATGAGGTAATATGAACAAACCTTGAAATATGTTCGAACCATGTTGGCGATGATTCATACTCTTCTTTTGATTTACGTTAATGATTTTAAATGTGCTTCCCCATGCAGGTTGGATTCCTGCCGCTGAAGGGGATAGAACTCTTCACTATGTTCAGAAGTTTCCAAGATTGATTTAATGTTTCTAATTTTCGATAATGAGCACTCAACACATAAATCCAAGGAGTAACACCAATGGTTCATTAACATTTCTCAGATAAATTTTACAGGGCATTTCCCAAATGGGTTTCAGGACAATCAGTTTCAACAGATGGATCCTTCCTCTGAATAAACACAAGGCAAAGCAGCGCTATATATGCATCTCAGCTGAGAATTACACCACAGTTCCTGTGGCAAGACAATGGTTGGTAGCCATGGCATTCTGCATTAAAAACCCTGTGAACATGAGATTCTGATGATAAGAGATGCAAACTTTATTTCAATTTTAATTTCCTAAAAATTGTATTTCCTGGTATGACTAGGCCAATGGTCTCAGGTGTACTCACTCATGCAACCATTACTACAGGGAAAAGCTTCTACTAATGGCAAATCAGAAAAGACAACCTTTTTATTCCTGGTGTTGGATAAGAGGGACTCAAAAGGATTCATTTCCAGTGAATTCTGAGTAAAAGATGTCTGAATTCAACCCAATATGAAAGGTAAAGTTTCACTAATTTTAATATTTTGAATCGATTTTCTTCCCAAATTTTCAAACTTTGAATTGATTCAGAAAAGATCCTAAATCCTAACAAAGTAATGCTCATCTGTGCGTTCTTTGCATTTTTTACTGTATTCGACTGGAAAATTATCAGCAAAATTGAAATCTATCTGAGTGGCTGTTCCACAGCCTCTCCTTGCAGGCTAGCTACAATAATGGATTTTATAAATCATTGTAATATTATTATCTTTATAATTTTTGTATGTGTCATTTTTTACAGTAACGTTTTCCATTTATTGTTGCCATCTTGCTTTATTATATAGTATGTTAATGACGATAAATATGAAATCCACATAATTTCTTCACAATTCAATTTCAAAGCGCATTTCCTCGTAAGAATACTATTATAGGATGTAAAGTGTTTAAAACCCCTGAAAGTCTATGCATCGGCCCAACAATGCTTTGATATCCTCTTTTGAGAAGACATTTCTGCAGAAAATTTTGGAAAGACATTCTTATAAACAAAAAAAAATCTCTAAAAAAATCTTAATGGTCTATGAATCATTGTTTTGTTGTAGGCAACTTTATTGTCCCAATGAAGCACAATACAATTTATCAAAGTCTGTGATCAAAAAGTATGTCCACCTTGCAACTACTTCAAGCTGCAGATGCTAAGTTATAACACATACTATATACTTGTCTCGATCTCCTATCATTGAACAGGGACTACAATTGCTTGCAATCCTTATTATACATTTAAATAAGATTGGTGATGTATTTTTGTTCAATTTTAATAGAGTGCAGATTGGTCATCTGTTTTTGTTCACTTCTAAAAGTAAATAAAATTTAAAGTTAAATGACACTATGTTATTATACATTTAAATAAGCTGGGGCTTAATGGGTATAAATGTAGTTATCCTAATTTGATCAAAAATAAATTTGATAGTTTATATTATAAATGCATATATAATAATATGTTCATATTAAATTATATATATATATATATATAATATAATATTGAATATTGATTGTGTATAGCACTATACATGTTTGTGGGTACAAAGTATGTCTTAAAGCTCCTCTTGCTTGGTTAAGAGCTCGTCTTCTTTGGACTTAAGGAAACATGTTAACAGCTCAAGAAAAAAGTTAACCACTCAAGATTGAGAGGCATCTGGCAAGAGTGAAAGAAAGGAGTGAAAGCCATAACGACTTAAGAAGCAGGTTAACCGCTCAAGATTCAAAGGCATAAGCCTACCCCTTACGGACCACTAACAGATTTTCCTTGAATAAGGATCATGAGTTAGCTTGTTGATAGTAGCGAAAGATGGTTATTCACACTATTAGTTTGACAACTAAGTTATGATACATTTTTCCACCTTTAAAAAAAAACACGATACATATTTATAGTAATAAATTATGTTTTTGACCAATAATATACTTATCAGTATTAATGTTAAAATTATTTTTTGAATTATATTTAAGATGGTTATATAATATATTATAATCATATTATAATCAAATTATATAATGAAAAATATTATGAATGATAAATTATCTATATGCTCACAATAATAATAATTTACTATACAATATACTATGAAATTAATTGGTTGATATAATCTTAATTATATATATAAAACAATGAATGTATTAATTATTGATTGTGTATAATAATATACAATGTAAATGGTGATAAGCTTTTGTGCTTCTATCAATGGTACACATTATCAATATATATAGTTAATAATATTATCTATCAATATTATTAAGTCTGTTACTATGATAATATAATGATAATATAATTCTAATTATATAATATGGTAGCTACATTACAATATTTTTTCAAAAAAAGATTTGATCTCTCATCATGGAAGTTTTTTATTTCTATTTTTTTGAAAAATTAACCATCTTCGTGTAGCTTTAACTTATAGGTTGAAAGTCTAAAACAATATTTTCATGTTTGGAAAAGATAAATCCATTTAAGGTTTCATGTTTGAAAACGATAAATCCATTTAAAGTAGACTCATTTTGGTACTCTCTAATGATAATTAGTGAATTTGTTATTTTTTATTATTAAATGTGTGGGACATATTTTTTTTGGATGTTTTTATATGAGGAACATGAATATCATTAAATGTAGTTAACTAAATGTTTTGGGATATTAGTATATTAATTTTATGAGAAAAAGTTTTTTTTGGCATAAATCACATGATAATACATTTGTCGATGCGTTTCGAACCAAGCAGTGTGATTCATCATCACAACAAATTGAAGAATCACATCATGGCTACAAATTAAATAGGGAGAGTAGATCATGTCCACTAATTAAATAGGGAGAGCATATCATCCAACGACTAGGTGAAAAAATGACTATATTAGGTCACACTAGACAAATGACTATAATTAACCAAGAAACGGTGTTATTTGACAATTTAAATTGTTTAACTATAATAATATTGCTATGTTAAAATGAATATTATTTTAATATTTATCAAGTGTTATTTTAAGTAAAAAATTAAACGGATTTTGGGTTAACAATATTACATTTAGGGAATATTTACCATAAGTTTGATTGAAATGTTAACATATAATAACTATTAGTAATTGAAAGGATTTAATATTAACTAAACTAATAATAATAATAAATTAATGATATATTATTATTATAATAGAATTATAGTTTTAATCTTCTTATGAATGACTTGTGTAACTAATTAATATAAATTTAATAATAAAACCTATCTAATGGAACAAGTCTTAATAGATTCAGGGATATTATTAAGAAATTTAATAATAATTAAAATAATATTAATTATTGTTGAATTGAGGCTTTTGTGATCCATATCAAGTTTACTATACATTTTTTGGCGTAAATCACGTGGAATTTCATTTGTAGACTCGTTTCATTTTTTGGCGTAAATCACATGGCATTTCATTTGTCAACGGGTTTCATTTGTCGACGCATTTCGAACCAAATACTGTGGTTCAAAGTCGGGACAAGTTGAATGAAGAGACCTTTCTTTGCATACTAAATACATAAAGCAAACCGTCCAACGGGTAAATCTCAAGACAAGGTAACCTCTAAATACACAATGTAAACGGTTAGTTTGGAGAGGAATAAGAGTAAAATTTATTTATTTATTTATTTATT
>APFE030339810.1:41309-54417 GCA_000404065.3 Pinus taeda
TATATCATTAAAAATTATTAGTTTAGTTAATATTAAATCCTTTCAATTACTAATAGTTATTATATGTTAACATTTCAATCAAAGTTATGGTAAATATTCCCTAAATGTAATATTGTTAACTCAAATTAGGTTTAACTTTTTACTTAAAATAGCACTTATCAATATTAAAATAATATTAGTTTTAGGATAATAATATTATTATAGTTAAACAATTTGAATAGTGAAATCTAGCTATTTTGTGGTTAATTATAGCTCTTTGTCAAGTCTCACCTAATATATCCATTTTTTAATTAAATCTAGCCATTGGATAATCTTCTCTCCCTAATTACTTTTTAACCATGATGTGATTCTTCAACTTGACCTTATCATGAACCACACTCATTGGTTGGAAATGCTTTTACAAATGTATTATCATGTGATTTACTCCCAAAAATATTTTCTCATAAACTTAATATGAATCACACAAAACTCAATTCAACAAAAAATATCTGAATTATTAAATACTATGAATTTTGTGTAATTGTTAACATGGTTCACTATTAATCTGGATCTTCATGTTTTGTGTTTAATATTACGATGATTTACTTAGATCTTCATCGTGGTGTTTTATAATTTTACTTAGATCTTCATCGTGGTGTTTTATAATTTTTTTGAATTTACGAGTGTGTAAACATCCTTGGATTGATATATGAATTCATTAGTGGTGATTAAATTCATGTCAACATTCACTAAATCTATGAAATTCATTAAATCTATGATTGTTGTTTTGTCGTTGAACTTTTTTAAACTTTTCTTTTAGATGCTCTTATATTAGTAAGAACTAATTAGTAATGAAACTCCCATTTTCAGTTTTAACCCTTGTATGCCACATTATCTTTAGTTTCAACTTTCGGAGGCTCTTTCATTAAATAAAATTCAATGAAAACAAAATTATGTTTTTCCTCGATGATTGTGACCATGTTAATGCCCATGTCCATGTTATGGGGTTTGTTGCACATTCTTCTCTTTATTCAAGTTCTACATATCTATTAGTAGTGCTCTACTATGATTTCTGAAATGAAAATTTTCATCATCTTTGTTCATCACTCTTTTATTGAATATTTTTAATGTATTTTTTGTGATAATTATTAAATATTTTTAATGTGTTTTTTGTGATAATTTTATAGGATGTTAATTTGTTAGTTGTATTTTTTTATCTATTTTTTTTAGATTTACAAACCTCTATATATTGGTACTCCATTCTTTACTTTTACTCAATTTCTTCATCTTTGTTGGCAAGAAATTTGTTCGAATTCTTATGAGTCCTTCTAAATCATCATAACTCTATTGTTTGGACTCCTCCTTGCATAGTACTTAACTCTGTTGTTTTGAACTCTATTGTTTTGACTCCTCCTTGCATAGTACTGCAACATCTTAACTTAATGTCCCTTGATTATTTACATATAAGTCATAATTTTGTTTTGTTCGTGCTTGAGGTCACTCATTAATTTTTTTTCCTGGTTAACCTCCTCTTCCATTGTACAATATAAGGTATATACCATATTTAGAGATTGGTCATTTTTGTACAATTTATTGATTTGAAATTCATTCTTTGTCAAGGTTTCTATATTGAATTAAACTAGTCTATTCACTTTATTGGAAAAACACACATCCCTATCTTGATCATCTCTCATAATATCACTGTCTTTTAATTGTAGATGACAATGATTAGCCCAAATTAAATTGTCATTTCATTGTTTCAAGCAAAGTAATGAGTCCCCCAATTTGGTTAAAATGATCATGAAACCAAGCTTTAAAAGCTAACTCTAGTAATTTTTATAGTTCTTGACATATTTTACTATGAAGTTTATTTATTCGATATCTTATCTATAATCTTTACATTATGTTTCTTTCTTCAATTTTTTTGTTTTGGTTGTGATGCAGAGCATCAAGCTCGTTTTTCATATGTAAATATAGAATAAAGAGGGTGTGTGGTAATTTTAGATATTTTGTTGTAAATATTCTTTTATTTAGAAAAAGAATATGAGTGAATAGTTAGAAAAATAACGAGGATAGGATTTCTATGTTTTTTCCAGCCAAGGTAAAAACAGGGAATAAAGATTCCAGCTTTATATCATTGATAAAAAGGGAAAAATCATGCTTTTTCTAGTAGATAAGGCTGATCTATATATCCATTATTATTATTATAAATAAAAGTAGCAGCTGAGCTCTCGGCAGAGAAAGAGGAGCCTGCCAAAAGTATTATGATCGTACATTTCCTCTCAGCGTTACCAAGCGATTTCCTGTTGAATTATTAACTGTGTGTTACGCCCAAACCAATCATGTTTATTACAGTCCACGGCTCTTTTATTTATTAATTGCGAGAATGATATTATGGATGATAAAATCGCTGTCTGTCTGTTGGTTAGTGTATTCAACATGTAATGAAAGAAAGAACTTTACGGTGAGAAATGGTGTATTCAGAAATGTGTGTATTTTTGTAACTGTGCGTACTGTGTATATGAAATTGTTTATCAGCGGGTTATCAATGGCCTTCCGAGCGCCGGCTCTCAGTTTCAATTCCATTTACCAGCGGCCCTTCCGAGCGCTGTCAAACCTCTGTTCACATCGATTAAATTCGATAGTTTGCATGGCGTGTGGAGAGGGGTAATAGTGGAAAGGTTTATACCGCTTGGTTTATACTTATATATATATAACTGTGTTAATTTCTGGCCAGCGTATTCTCGAGCCAGTGTCCTCCAATGGCTTGGCTCGAACGCGTGTCATGTGCGTAGTTTTTGCTGTTATATTGAGTTCTGGAACTGTTCATCCGAATGAATTTTATTGCTCTTGAAATTTACAACTTCTGTTGGTGTATAATTGTTTATTAAGCGGATCCAGAAGCGTGGGAGGTAGAGAGTTGTACACATGTGGAATCGAGCCTTGGATGTTTGGGAATTACAGTTTTCCTGCTAAATCTAATCCGAAACCAAGCTAATGGTGCGCTAAAGGAGAGCCTGCGTTTGTGAGAAAGACGTGGAGAAATGTCTAGAAGGGGGTTTGAGAGAAATAGAATTGGACAGTGAACGATTTATTGAAGATTTTAAACTTCTGCTATTGGCAATTAATTGAAGTGCATGTTGTATATGGACAAGAGTAGAAAGACCCTGGATATGCAGGCAGGCTGCCCTGTATCAAGTGGTATCAGAAAGGGAACAGTTTCCTTTGCAGTTTCAAATGTTTTTTTTGTTAATTGCATGTGATGATTTTTGGACTGATAAGTATTGATCTACAGGAATAGTGAAGAAATCTCAGCGGGAGGAAGGCGAAGTGAATGTGGCAGAACCTAAAGATTCAACAGTTGAATAAAATTGCAGATGAGGGAAGCCTATATGAGCAGTGGAGGATGCTCAAAAGGTTCCAGTAGAGGACCAATATTACCAAAAGGCCAGATCCGGAGGGAAGGATTGGTGAGGTAAGTGGGAGCAAGAGAGGTTGTTGTGGCAGAGGCTTCATGCAACGCATAGCTGAAGAACTTATGGCGATGGAGAAGGATACTAAAATTCATAAAGGAGACAGAGGAAAAGGTTCAGAGAAATGCCACAGAGATGAGGTGACCGGTGGAGTTCGAGAAAGAGAGATTGCAGAAATAAAGGCACAGTTACAAGCACTGGAAGAACGACTGTAAGAGCAGGAAAAGCAGAAAGGAAAATGGATCTTTCCACTGAAGGGAAAGAGAGTGATATGGCAACAATTGCAGAGGAGGTTGAGGCAAATTCTGATTACCTTGTTGAAAAAGGGACTTAGAGTTCTTGCGCCAGATTTGGAGGTTGAAAATCCCACATGCAGATATATTAAAAGGAAAGTGTTGAAGGAAAAAGTCATGACTAAAAAGTGTTGTGGTTTTAAAGCTGATGAGTTGTGTATGTTTGCAGGTTCAGAGGAGGTTTCCATTGATGAAACAAAAGAGGACAAAATCATTAATGATTTTTTTAGTTATTGGGTAAATCTAGATCAAATGGATAACGTAAAACCATGTATTTTTGTAGCCGACAATTATGATGTGATAACAGGTTTCACTGAGGAGGATGTGCCATCTTATGAAACTGTTCTTATGGATGCAGAAGAAGTGAATCAGTTTGAAGTGCAGATAAGAGAAGTAATAGTTGATACTGTTGAGCATTTTATGAAAACTGAGAGTTTATATGCAGGTGATGAGATGGTAACAACAACAAGCTCGGATTGGGAAAGTATTGAAGATTGCACAAAAATCTTTTCAAAGGAGATGACAGATTTATGGCAGGAGTTAAATGTTCTGGAGAAGAGACTAGAAGTACAGAGGATAAGAATCCAGAATATAAACACAGAGATGAGTGAAGATAAAGAGGTTTATGAAATGCTCGCAAAGAAAAGTAAGGCACTGATGCCTTATGATTTTTATTTTAACAAGTGTTTTGTGAATGCAGGTATTGTTGTAGGTACTGGTGAATATTTGACTCGGTCAAGCAATCAAATGAAGGGAGAAGATGTTTTCTGTTCCAGAGGACAAGAGGGGATGTATGATCGAGTGGCAGTGAGAACAGAAAGAAGCATAGAAGTAAGAAATCTGCAGTCTAAGGATTTATTAGACAAAGAAATTGAGCTCATTAGAAGAATCATGTTGGAAGTGTCTCAGAGAAAGACATCAGCAAGGAAGAGAAGCATCAGAAGCAGCCGCAAAAGAAAATGATTTATTAGACAAAGAAATTGAGCTCATTAGAAGAATCATGTTGGAAGTGTCTCAGAGGAAGATATCAGCAAGGAAGAGAAGCATCAGAAGCAGCCGCAAAAGAAAAACAAAAGAAGATTGTGAAAGTGTATCTAGTGGAGCGATGCAGCATAAAGTGTGGAAACCTGGAGGAAGACAGCGACTAGTAGCACATGGTGACTTGTAGAATAAGATATGGGATCCAGGCATACACAGGTCCGAACACATGATCAGGAGATCATGATTAATTTTAAGTTTGGGTGTATGATACAGGAGCATCAAGCCCGTTTTTCATATGTAAATATAGAATAAAGATGGGGTGGTAATTTTAGATATTTTGTTGTAAATATTCTTTTATTTAGAAAAAGAATATGAGTGAATAGTTAGAAAAATAACGAGGATAGGATTTCTATGTTTTTTCCAGTCAAAATTAAGGTAAAAATAGGGAATAAAGCTTCCAGCTTTATATCATTGTGTAAAAAAAGAAAAATCATGCTTTTTCAAAGAGATAAGGCTGATCTATGTATCCATTATTATTATTATTATTATAAATAATTATTATAAATAAAAGTAGGAGCTGAGCCCTCTGCGGAGGAGCCTGCCAAAAGTATTATGATCGTACATTTCCTCTCAGCGTTCCCACGAACAAGCGATTTCCTGTTGAATTATATTCATGTGGTAATTACAGTCCACGGTTCTATTTATTAATTGCTAGAATGATATTATGGATGATAAAATGGCTGTCTGTTGGTTAGTGTATTCAACGTGTAACGAAAGAACTTTACGGTGAGAAATGGTGTATTGAGAAATGTGTGTATTTTTGTAACTGTGCGTACTGTGTATATGAAATTGTTTATCAGCAGGTTATCAACGGCCTTCTCAACGCCGGCTCTCAGTTTCAATTCCATTTATCAGCCGCCCTTCCCAGCGCTGTCAAACCTCTGTTCACATAGATTAAATTCGATAGTTAATTGCATGACGTGTGGAGAGGGGTAATAGTGGAAAGGTTTATACCGCTTGGCTTATAAGTATATATATATAACTGTGTTAATTTCTGGCCAGCGCACTCTCCAGCCAGTGGTCTTCAAGGCGGGTCCTCCAATGGCTTGGCTCGAACGCGTGTCATGTGCGTAGTTTTCGCTGTTATATTGAGTTCTGGAACTGTTCATCCAAATGAATTTTGTTGCTGTTGAAATTTACAACTTCTGTTGGTGTATAATTGTTTATTAAACGGATCCAGAAGCGTGGGAGGTAGAGAGTTGTGCACATGTGGAATCGAGCCTTGGATGTTTGGGAATTACAGTTTTCCTGCTAAATCTAATCCTAAACCAAGCGAATGGTGCCCTAAAGGAGAGCCTACGTTTGTGAGAAAGACGTTGGGAAATGTCTTAAAGGGGGTTTGAGAGAAATAAAATTGGACAGTGAACGATTTATTGAAGATTTTAAACTTTTGCTATTGGCAATTAATTGAAGTGCATGATGTATATGCACAAGTGTAGAAAGATCCTCGATATGCAGGCAGGCTGCCCTGCATCAGGTTGAACCTCAAAGATTAATTCTATAACCTTTTAATTGAACCTTGGAATAGAATAATATGTTTGATACTTTATAAATATTCAAGTGAGTTTTGAAATATATGTTTGCTAATAATATTTGACTTATTTTTAGGTCTTTTAAGGATTAATTCTACAACCTTTTAATTGAACATTGAAATGGAATTATATTTTTGATAATTTATAAATATTGAAATAAGTCTTGAATATATATATAAATATATAATTTGCGAGACTACAACATGGTCATGTTTATGAAATAACATTCAAATAAGGCAAGGAATTGAACCTATGACGCTAACCATTTAAAAGCTTCTTTAACAACTCACCCCATTAATTTTTTTACTATTTTTTTCTATTTTTTGCTATTGTTTACTTATGTTTACCTTTCACCAATATTTTTACTTAAATATAAAATTTATACTTTAAAAAAAAAGAGTTTTATGTTTCCTTTAATTTCTCTATCCAAAATTTACTTCACATGTAGAAAAATAAATAAAAATAAAATAAAAAATATATATTCTTAACCTGCATGTAAGGTTTCACCTTACTTATTCCATTCATGAAATTACTTATTCCAATCATGAAATTTTTTGTTGACTTGATATTATTTTTTATTGATTTCATACTTCTTTACTTGCACTTTTAAAAATAGTTCACATTACTCATTCCAATCATGCCAATCATGAAATGTTTTGCTGACTTGATATTATTTTTTTTTTTTATTTCATACTTCTTTACTTGCACTTTTAAAAATAGTTCACATTACCTATTCCAATCATGAGATATGAATTTTTACTAATTTGATACTTCTCTACTTGTACTCTTAAAAATAGTTTACATTACTATTCCAATCATGAAATTTTTTATTGACTTGTTATTATTTTTTTATTGATTTTACACTTCTTTACTTGCACTTTTCAAAATAAATTCAATTATGATTTTTTATCTATTATATATTATATATATATATATTTTTTTTTAAATATTCAGAAATTTTCATTTTTAATTATATTTTGTTACCATGGTTAACTTTACTCATAGCTTTTTATTGGGCTTTGGATTCAAGGTGAATGAGTGCATTGTTAAGGTACTCCTTGCTATAGATTATTGTTTCAAATCCCATGAGTGCTTACCTACCAAAAAAACTTTAATCATAACCAACTATGAATATTTATATTAAATCATACCTTTTATATGCAATTTCAAAAACTTGTGGGAAATCTTTATTATTATTAACTTAACTGATTGCCCACTATGAATATTTATTTTGAATTATACCTTTTATTTGCACTTTCAATTTTTTTTTTGGGAAATATTATTCTTATGTCAAAAATATTTAGCTTGAGCTTGGAAATCATTTTAAATATTTTTTTTTCCTTTCATTTTTAAATGGGGTGTAGATAATTCATCTCGAAGAGTATTTCTCTACGCACTAACGCCTTGAGGCGTGGACCATTGATTCGCTATTGTTGTTAGTAAAATAATCGTTAAGCATTGGTAAACTGCTCTAATACCCATTCAAGCGAACTTGGGCAAGAGCATCATAAATTATTTTATAGATAAAATAGTTCTATATATCCGTATTAAAAATCCTTTCTTCTCAAATTAGGGCAGGTAAACAAAGCACTGAAAAACAAACCGTTTCCTTCAGCTTTCATCTATTTGATAAGGTGATAAAAATTTTGAAGTCTTGAACATTGGAAACAGATAAATCCATTCAAGGTAGATTCATTTTGGTATTCTTTAATGATAAGATTTTGAATTTTGTATTCTTTATTGACGAATTTTATATTCTTTATTATGGGATGGTTTAATATGTAAGAGCACCATTATTTTCTTAGTTACCTCGGGATATGAGTACGTTGGTTCTTATGAATTTGAGGTTTTGGGCATCAACGGTTTTCCTTAAAAGCTGATTTTTTATTTATTTTTAATTATGTTATGATGTACTTAGGTCAAGTAAATACCAAGTTTGAGTCTCGTCAAACAGCTTAAGATGAAATCACAACCTTCAGGGTCAAAAGAAATATTAGGAGGGAAAAACCATTACTTTTTACGTTTGGAAGCAAGGCCTAAATTTTGGTGTGGGGGATTGTTGCTGGCTCAACATGTTATTGGATGTTAGTTACCACCACGGAAACATTTTTGACTTATTATATGACTTCATTAGTTGTGATTAATGGGAGGTTAAACTTTACTAAATCAAGGAAGGTTATCATTGAATTTTTTTGTTAAGTTTACTTAGGGAAGTTTTTATACTAGTAAGAAGTAATTAGTAATGACACATTTTTAGTTTTGAACTTTTGTATTGGGTAATTTTATTTTCAATTTCAATTTTTGGAAAGCAAGAACTAATTAATAATCATATTCTCATTCTAATTTTGAATCCTCATATTGAGATCATCTTATTTTTAATTTCATGTTTTGGATGTTTTTCTATGCAATAAAATACAATAATAAAGACATTTTTTCCTCATTATTTATGATCATTTTAGTACCATATCTTTGTTTTTGGATTTGTTGCATCCCCCTATCTTTACTGAACTTATTCATTTCTATTAATACAATTATATTATGATTTTCTCAAAGCAAATTTTCATTATCTTTGTTCAACACTCTTTAATTAATATCTTTAATGTCTTTTTTGTCATAATTTTTTATGTTGTTGATCTTTTGTTATAGCTCTTTTATTTATTGTTGTTGTTGCTGAGATTTACAAATTTGTATACTTTGGTACTCCAACTTTCTTTATGTTTACACATTTTCTTCATCTTTGTTAGTGACAAATTTGTTCAACATGTTTAATCATTCCTTTGAAAACATCACAAGTCATAAATCTATTGTTTTGACTCCCCCTCACACATTGGACTACAACATATTAATGTATTAACACTCAACCATTTACTTCTAAGTCATTGTTGGGTAATTTAATTGTTACTTAAATTACTTGTCATTAAATTGTCAAACTCAGGGTTGACTAATTTGTGAAGTATACTTCAACAATATACACTAGGAATCAACTTTCAATTTAAGAGTAAAATAAAATATTGAAATGACGGAAAAACTCAAAGAAAACCTATTCATGAAAAATGTCTAAGATGAGTATGCACACTTTTTTTTTAGAAGTCTCAAATTCTAAACTTGGAAATAAATATTTTAATCTATGAATTTGACATGACTATTGACATGAAAGTAAACTTACTCTATTGACATGAAAATAAATCTATTCTAATGACATGAAAGTACATCTATCTTTATCAACAAGAAAGTAAATCTATTCTTATGAATGGAAAGTAAATACTTGAAAGTAAATTTAATTTAGAAAGTAGCAAATCATATACTAAGAAATAATTGAATTCTTAAACTATGAAATTTAAAGGCAACCTATTATGAAGGCAATGAGAGATCAATTGAAACTACTATTTTGTACATTTTCAAATTAGAATAATTCATGACTATCCATGAATCTAAAGAAAAGAAGACTGAAAAGAAACTAGTCTATGAAATGAGAGCAATAACACTTAGTCTACAAAAAACCATAAATGGAATGAACATAAAAGAATGTAAACAATGAATCTAATCAAAATACTTAAAATGAATATAAATAAACTAAACAAATAAAATATTAGAATAAATTCCATACTCATTAGGTGGCCATCTCAAAGTGCATGAGAGGTGGAAAGTTGAAAAAACTCTTGATCAAACACCAAATGAAGGCATGACCATATCAAAAGCGAATTACAATGGTATTCATTACATCAATCATAAGCATAGTGCCAATTCTTAACATCCAAAACTCTATAATGAAGCATGAGCATAGCTCCCAAACTTTTCACACCTTTTGAGAGGAGAAGACACTCCTATTTATACAAAAAGTAAGATAACTAACTCATAAATGTATATCCACAAATATTTCCTAGATCCACAAATATCTCATGTGGTAATAACCATGTGTTGACATCTAGAGATTATCATCTCTTCATATCCTCTCATAAATATCTCCTCACTTTGATAGGAGGGGCTTATGAAAAGTTACATAATCTTTCTTTATGAAATGTGATTCACCAATGATCTCAATCTTCCTAAAATTTTCAAGAGTTTGAAGAGGAAATTCGAATTTGAGTCTCAAAGGTCAAATATGATTGTCTTGAAATCTTCAAATATGGCTACACATGCTACATAACTCATCCAACTTTTATATATAAGTGAATACATGTTATTTTTATCATATTTAACCACAAATTCACTTAAAATACAAAAATAAATGTATTGGAAAGTAAGGTCTCTAAATCCATATTTAATTATGAATATGGTCTTAGTGCATGTTTATGGAGCTGGGAAATACGGTAAATTCTAAAGCAAAGTGAAAGAAAAGAGAGTGAAATGAATGATATTTTGGAGACACAACAGTCATAATTTTGTTTCACTTGTACTTGAATTTGGTCATTTAATTTATTTATTTTCAAACCATAAATTTTTTTTAATTATTAGATTGTTACACATGAACAAAAGACTCATAGAACTTAAGAATTCATAAGAAAAAAATAAAAAATACAAAAAAAATAATAAGTTTTTTAAGTTAACTATCTCATAGCAAAGGTCCATTTCCTAAGACCTTATTGCAGGTCTCATATCCATTAAGGTTGAATTTGCAGGAGATATGATTTACAACTTTAGTTATATATTTTCATTAAAGGGGCCAGACCCTAGACCTTTTCATTAAAAACACATTAAGGTGTTTTTATTGTTGATGTTTTGATCCCTAGTCTCACCCCTTGATTAATTCTAAGCTAATGACCTTTCCATTAAGATGTTTTTATTGTTGATGTTTTGATCCCTAGTCTCACCCCTTGATTAATTCTAAGCTAATGATGGATGCTTCTCAAACCCATCCATTCTACCCAACCTCTGGGGTCTATAGTTGGAACGACCACATGACATTGCATTCACGGTTGATCTCAGGGCATAGAAATCCCATGATCCTTGTTATTTCAGGTATAGTTAGGATAACAGATTCTCGGTTTGTGGTCGTCGCCTGCCATTATCTCCTCTTCTTGTTTGGAGGAGGAGATCTGCAACCCAAATTTTGTCCCAACGTTTATGGCAGTGGAAATACTTGTGCAAATAAAAAATTGATATAGGTAAATAGGCCTGAGAAAGCTCAACAACATTTTCTTTCTTTATAGTTTGATACATCCTCGACCCTTAGGGTAATAAGCTCTATCAAGTTTTTCTTTCTTGTCCCTCTTCACATCGATGCACCATTTAACTTTGTTTCCACCTTTCAGGAAAAAAATCCCACTGAGAAACAATGTTACGGGTTTTGATGCCACGAAAATCACAAATGTTTGGCGGTGGCTGGGAGAACTTCTCTAGGGGAACCAAACCACCGAATGGAGACCATTCTGCTGGGCTCGACCTAGGTAAGAACTATATCATGTTCTTGTCTATTCATTTTGTGGTCTCTTCCTTTGTTGCTACGGTGGCCTTACTCTTATGGCTTGCCCGCTTCGCTTATTTAGTAGACAAGAAAGTGATTCCAGCTCTGGGTTCGAGTGCGGCCTACACCTGCCATCAATAGGTACCCATGTTCTCTCCCTCGTTCAAGTTGGAAGAATTCAATCTGGTCTAGGAATTTTCCTTTGTTTTTTTTTTTTTTTTTTTGTTTTTGTTTATGTTACTGTTGAAGGTAAGGAAAAATTCAAAACTCATCCACCTGAGATTTTTCAGATGAGGGTTTGTTAAATTCGGCTAGTTTCGTTGTATCAGAAATTTAGGTAGTTAATTTGTTTATTCCACGTGACCCGTAATGTTAATATGGTCTATTGGGTTTCCAATCCATTGGCCGAGGTATACCTTCACATATATATTGTTAATTCTTAACGTGTCTTCTTTTGAGACCAAGAAAGAAAAACAGGTTACCATTTTGGTTGGAGGAAATGAAATTACAATTTCGATACTGTCTTTTTGTTTGTGGATGTAATGGCTCAGTTTTTTTTTCGTCTTGCTTAAGTATGTGTTTTGTTTGCAATTGGTCGTAAAGAAAGAATGGTTGACTTTTTTTGAAATACTATGCTTTGAGTTTAATTTTTGGGTCTTTATGAATTTTGTTTTCCTTAATAACACTATCTACTATGAATAAATTATTGTTATTCTTTATAGGAATACCACATTATATAGATAAGTCTCCCCAAGTAAGATGTGGTCTGGCTTGCCAGGACCGGGTTACCCACAGGTATAATAATTTTCTTATGCTTAAAGAATGCGGTCAGGGACTACTCTACCGACACTCTTGTCGGTTTCCTAGAGATAACACTTCCTCATTGTAAAGGTTATAACTTATTCTTCTATACCTTGTTACCAACAGCAATTACAGGTTTCTACCCCTTGGGTCTGGCTTAATAAGACACACATTCGATAACAATTATATATATTTATTTCTGTGGCAACGACACGTAGCCGACTCTATGTTTACTCTCTCTTTATGGTTGTACTTATCATCCCATATTATTATGTTACGATTTCCTTAATGGAACCGTGTATTTTCACAATAACAGTTTCACCCCTTTCCAATACATATGTACTACTCAAGTAAAAATATAATGTCCAAGAAATGGTATACATAACTTAACAATACTATTATTATTTGTAAGAGTTGAGTTCAATAACCAATTGAGTTGAATAACCATTCCACATTTTATGAATCAAAGAATACTATTTAGATTTACTTGTATTTTCCAAAAACATAATACATAACTCAAAATATATTATTACTACTTATGTGGTTGTATTCACAGTTAGCACGGAAAGTGAATGCTAGAAGAGA
>APFE030339814.1:0-11698 GCA_000404065.3 Pinus taeda
GGGTAAAGCCAATGCCCCAAAATGGGGTCCTCCTAAATTGTTTGTTGGTGAGTCTTCAGAATGGAAACCTAAGTATCATTGCCTCACTTGTGAGGAGGATCACTACACCAAGGATTTTCCTCAACGATTTGAAGTTATTATTTTTCTCAAAGGGACCCAAGCTATCCTAAAAGAGCCATTTTAGTCTTAGTAGACCCAAATGGTAGACCAACCTCAATCCTTTGCTTCCTTAGGATCTCAAGTGTTCATGATGAGCATGCTTATTAATGTGGCTAGTAGATCAAAAGATAACTGAACTCCTGCTTTGATAGCCAGGAAAGAGAAAGAAGCCACCCTTTCTTCTTCTGCTATGAGTTCTGGCCCTCTTCATATCGGTTTCCCTAGCGCTGATTCCGCTATTTGGCCACCCTGTCGAGGTGTGCTAAGGAAATCCTCATACAATCCCAACGCTCGAGCCGCTTAGCACTATAATCTTGTTGAGGACTTGGCTCAGGTGCCGTCAAGTATGTCAGCTCTCGAGGTGCTCCAAAGATTCACATCACAGCAGAAATATTTGTTTTCAACTATCGAGGGTATTGTCCCACCAATTCCAATTTGATATGTTTTGATCTATAGAACCATGTTCCATGCCTACCTCATCAGATTTCCTTTCTCATTTAGGTAATCTTCAATGAGAAGACCATCCACAGGACTGTCATTGATGAACGTGCTTCCACCCGCATCATGTCAATTGCATTCTGGAAGGCCATTGGTTCTCCAGCTTTGAACGAATCCCTGAACACTTTGGAAGCTTTCGATCAGCGCGATTTGTGACCCTTTGATGTCTTACCTAACCTTTTCATTACTTTAGAGGTAAAGACAATACAAGACGAGGTAGTTATTGTTGATTCCAATATGAATTATAATCTTCTACTTTGCCGGAGCTAGACCCATGCTATGTATGTTGTAGCCTCCTCCCTATTCTGCGTGATTTCCTTTCCCCACCAAAGGAATATTGTCACTGTTGACCATCTGTCCTTCTTTTCCTCTTGCTCCTTAGATGGCAATGTTCTGTACGTCAAGCAAAATGGTTCTCCCTATGAGAGTGTGGCGGTAGATCTTTTTAAATATTCTTCCTTAATGGGAATTTTTTCGCTCACACCTCCTCATGTTGCCTCTGTCAACATGGTCTCAATCAAATCTGACCCTTGTGTCATACCTTCACCAGCTTGTGTTGATACCTGGGGCAAGGTTATGCCACTTAGTACTGACAAAATTAATAATGTGGAAATTGTTTTGGCCTCATGTTCTATATCCTCTTATTCTTCTGTTTTGATGACCTCTCTTGATATGTATTCTCAATCCCCATGGCTTAGCACTTTGGAATCTCTTGCTCCCTTAGATGAGACATTTACTAATGAAGGTATCATGGAAGTAATTTCTCTTGAGGAACCACCTTGACCGATACTCATCATCATTCCTCGTTCCTGCCTCACTTGGTGGTCATGTCCACCAGTCTCGAAGAGTTATCTTCTCATATATCTATTGACATGTCAATTTTTCCTGCCATTTTAAGCTCTTTCAGCAGAGGGAACCTTTATCCCTTCATGGATTTAGGATTTTTCTCCCTCCTCGAGTCTTTCCCCATTTCCCATTATTGCAATGGGGTTGTCATCCAATTTGTAACCCTCCCTCACCTAGGGGTCATGGGGGAAATTCCTTATATGAGTTCTACTCTGTTAGTTTGCCAAGTCAACGCTTACTTGTTATGACAACGGTAAAACTCCGGTGTTCATCTATGTTGATCAATTACCAAAGTCCCAGCATGGACTCTCTCAAGAAGTACTATACTTAGGTCATCTTGCATGGTTACTTGTGTACATTAGTGTGCCATTCATTTTTGTGTAGTGCGGTTTGGTGTGTGAGTTTTCAAACAACTTTCCTGTTTACTATGTTTTGCTCGCTTCGAAGATGTTTGTGACTCTCCACATCAGTTTTGTTGATGGTTCTTGCCGTAGTACCCAGAACCTATCCTCCGTAGCGTGGGCTATTTATGACCCTCATGGTGATTTGAAATACCTTCAAGGTATTTGTTTAGGTTGCACAACTATCAACTTTTCTAAATACAGTGCGGTCATCGAACTATTGTCAAAAGCCGTTTCTCTTGACATTCGAGAGTTAGTTGTCAACCTAGATTCAGAGCTTGTCATCCTTCAACTCAACGGGAAATATTTCGTCAGAAACCCTCAAATAATGAGAATGTATCTCCGCGTTCGTCTACTGGAAAGGCATTTTGATTACATTACATATCATCATATTCCTAGAAGCATGAATACATTGACATATGCATTAGCTAATTATGTGTTAGATTGACATTTGTGAAACATGCGAAAAGATAAAACAAATCATTTGTACCATAGTAAGCAAGAAAATATAGCCTATACATATATATATGGTGATAATGTTTGATACATTAAAACCTAAAAAAATAATATGCGTGTCTAAAATAACATCGGCAGCTCATAGGCCTCATACATCTGTGGCACGTAGGCCTCAAAAATGTAAATGCTGGACCTAGTAACTAATTAGTGTGGTGATCGTGGTAGTATGACATGGCTCGTTCAACACGAGACAACAATCAGTGAATCTGATATGATACTCCCACTGTGTGTCTCTGGTACTGGCAAGGAATGTCTCACATCCAAGCATACTTTGGGATACCATGAGTCAACCCATCAATGTTCCTCACAATCTCCTCCTCATTTTCACTCCCCTCCTGATAAGGAGCGATAACATCAAATTGGGAGGCGACGTGGCTAGTTGTTGGGGATGTCACAGTAGGATGCTCTGGTCCAAAATCTGAATTAACAAAGTGAAATTTTATAAACACATATATATCAAAAACAATTAAAATGTCAGAAAATTAAAAAATTTGATTTTTTTCCTTCATCGTCAAAATCCTCCCCATCTGGCAACGGCATGTCTGGACCTCCACAGAAGTTAGTGCCACTGTATGGACAGTCCTCCACGACAATCTTTTGTCGTGGTAGCCATGAAAATAATGTAGGCTTGTATGACATGTGTTGGCCATCAGTGATATTGGGTGTCAAATGACTCTAGAGGGCCATCCGTGGGTTACGTGGCACTGGAGGATCTACTTCAGTCAATTGGTACTGGAATAGTGGAAACCGTTCCAAGAAAAAGGTCACTAGTATGGATTCGAAGCAAAATTGTTTCAGATTCCCTACCTTAGCTTTGGCCAATTGGCGTTTTATGTTGATCTTCATGGCTTCCACCCAATTGAAGATCATCGGTGCTGTGAATTCGATGGCATATAGGAATTTTGACTTGTTAGTCTCATGCATTGCCTGGGACCCCACCACTCTATTGATGGTCAACAGTAGCACTCTCAGTGTTAGATTTCAAACGATGGCAATATCAATCTTGCTACTCTTGGATTTGAGGGCTTCAGGGCAATGTTTGGCAAGAAACATGGATATGCTTGCCCAAATTGGTCGTGGCTCATATAAGTTGACTAGTTCCCCTCTCTGGGACAGTCCTGTGATGAGATATACGTCTGAAGTTTCTAACTCTAGCTCTTGGTCACCAATGATGATTATTTCCCGATTTATGTCCCAGAGACTAATCAGGTACTGAAGAAACTCAGGTTAGGCTGACATCCTTGGTGTGAGAAAGAATTTAAGGAGCCCATAATGCCTTAAAGAGTTCAAGCAATTTGGATCATTCAATGCCTCAGTGTCCGCATCCTTGTGCTCACATTCTTTCCAGCCTACCATTTTCAACAATTCTTTCTTGCAAAGACCATGGATTTAAGTCAATAATCATTTTTGACCCATAATTTTCAAATTCCAACGGTGGTTTTGAGGGGAAATTAGTTTTTTCCCTATTCACGGCCCCAACACGCTTGTTTTCAAAAATAATTGTGCTGACATTGCGATAGGCCGTTTTAATTACCCTCGGCCGACACAATTCTGTACCCGGAAGTCTTGTCGACCAAGGGTGAATTTTTTTTGACAAATCCTCCCTCAAAAATCTTAAAAATGGTTAAAAATAGGAATACATGGTATGAAAGTGAAGCTTAGGGCTTTGGATCTTACCTATAACTAGCGGATCGACGAATGACCTCTCGGATCACCCATAATTTGTTGTATAACAATTAAGGCAAAAGTGAGTAAAAAGTCTTTCACATCAAGGTAAAATACTAAATGGTAAAAAATATTTACTTTTCCTCCCTTTTATTCAATTTTTCATGAAATATTAGGTTTTGTAAATATTTTGACCTATTTTTCCTCAAGAATTGGATAATGCACTTTACCTTTTTTGCACAGTGGAAAGCATTTCATCCCTCACTCTAGTTCGGCCTTCACGCTTTCGGGGGCATCTGTTATATAGCATTTTGTCATTGTCCCTGTACTCTCGATTCCTCGATCCTAGAGGACCTCTATAGTGAGTAGAAAAGCTCGCATTGTGTCCCTCTTCATGAGTAGAACAATTCCCTTTTGCACCATTTCACCCAAATATTCTATTTTCCCAGTTTACAAGGCCGGTGCTAATGACCCTTGTCCTTCTCGCACTGATATGCATGAATTAACATTTTCCCTAGCATAGACCAGAGTGGCTGAGCTTTGTTCCAGTTGTGCTGGTCCTCTTATGGAAAGTTTTTTAAATAAGGAGCCGAGGCTTCCAGCTCTAGAAGCTTCGTAACAGATGTCTGGTAAATGGTTTAGCCAGATGGGGTCAAGGATGTCAATTTGGGCTCCTTTCTCCTATAAGGATGGAACTACCTCAAAAGATAAGACCTTATCCCATGAGAAGAGGAACCATCTCCCATCCATTCATGCTATATAAACGTCCCTTTTCCCAAGCACAAGCTAGTGTTGTAGTGTTAATATTGGTGTGCTGGTGCTAATTAAGTTTGGAGTAAACAACAAGCTATTCATAGTTGTATCTCTCTAGTTGTGTGAGGGAGAAGTGTGAATTTGGTTTAGTGTGAAGCCTAAATGGAAGAGCCTCAAAACTATCATTGTTGAAGCCATCATGGAATGCTAATGGAAGTGTGTGGGAACCTGGTTTTATCGAAGGAGAACGACGACGTCAAGACAATGGTTGTAATCTCTTCTTGATTCAATATATATGCAACTATCAATCGATTTCCTACATGATGTGTAATCTTACATGTTCATGGCTTAATGTTTCCTAACTTGTTAAATAGGTTGAATTATAATTTTTCTATTATCACGATTGTTTTTTGTTGTTGTTTACTTCTTTCAGGTGTTTGAAGACGGAAACGAGAGATAGGTGGAGCAGGAAAGTAAGGTAATCACCAAACGGGATAAGCATACCAAGAGGTATCCCTCTTAATTGGTTCTAACGTAAGGAAATCTTCCATAGAATGTATCGGTTGTGGCTAGACCCATTATCGGGCTAGAGGAATCATTTGTGTCCGCATTCATAATTTTACTTCACCACACCTAGTCAATGATATGCACTAACACTCCCTTCTAGGTCTAAAGGAGCGTTAAACGCCCTTCACGACCTGCGGGTCTGCGTTAGCATGACCTGTTGGCCCTAAGGAGGGGTGTTAGGTAGCATGGGAACACTTTAAAACCCTAACATATGATTTATTTGTCATTTCTCCATCATTTTGACTAATGTTTGGGTGATTTTGTGTAGTTTTGGGGCAACATGCATACTTTCTTTGCGAAGATGTGGTTTGATGAAGTATCCAAGGCTTGACCTGATGAAGGGTCAGGAAGAACGTATGAGTTAGATAATCTAACTGTGGGATGAACACCAAGGGGTGTTCTGGATCGGGGATCAAGAGTTGTTGATCAGCAGAGATGATATATACTTTCTGATAGGTTTTTCATGTAGCGGTGCACCAGTGAACTTGATCGAAGATAGGACAGATCCACGAACCATGCTCGAGTTAGTTTAAACTCACTGCAGACCTGGCAGTGGTTTAGTGAGCATCATGGTCCCCATTGAGCAGATCAGTATAAGGCCCATGAGGGCCATTTTGTGGATGATCATGTGCTTGGTGGGGTCCAAGATTCCTCATGTAGCGATGAAGGCTCAACTATTACTTTCTATTGACTACTTATAACCTCAAATATACAACTAGTGTGAGGCAGTTCTTTGCCAGCTAAAGGAAGAGTTGACAGCCTATAAGACTCGTACCCAAATAAAATTTGTGTATGGTACTCTCATTGTGTCCTTATTTCTTGAGAGAGTTCCCGTGATGAGGCCACAAATGAGCTTGGGTCAGGCTGATCCTAGAGAACCAAGGCAACAGTGACGGGCTTAGCTAGATCCTCCTACTGGAGGGGGGTTTAATCTGACATTTATTTGAATATGACTTCTTTGAGTGGCTTAATGGCCAAATTATGATGATTGATCACTATGCTTATGAAGTCATGGACTTTATAGGAGATCGAGATTTGATGCTGCAACCTGGTAGTCATTAGGGGCCTCAAGATAAGAAGATTTCTTAGAGTACTTAAAGTATTTTTTAACTTTTTAATGTTTATGTAATGTTTTTTATTTTATAGATGAGAAAGTGCTAATATGAAGTGCTTGATTGACGAATATGTGGCACCACTGCGACTTGCGGGTATGTCTCGCTAAGCAAGGCGGGGGGACCAACTACCTAGAGCTGGTGCGGGTGTGGCGGCTTCCTAAGATGGAGATGATGCGAAGAGTCTATGAAAGGTTTTGAGGAAATTCAAAGGCCTGAGCATGGGTGTTCCTCCTCTTCCCATGAGGGAGATCCCTTCCCATATGCAGCGACACACCATCCATTTGCTTGAGTGATTTCTAGTTCCTCTTAGGAGGTTAGCTAGAGTCTTTTTTAGATTTCATGAGTAGTAGACTCTTAGCAATAGCGTGGGTTAGCCAACAGGTGTTATAAAAAGCCTTAATAGAGCTATTTTGCACTTAAAACATCCAAGTTTTGGGAATTTTCTGATGTGAAACACTGGATTTGACACACTGAGAGAGAGACAGAGAGAGAGAGAGATTGACACTTTTATGATGTAAATATTTTTTAATGTTTTTGTAAATTTTTAACTATGTAAATATTTACTTTCATGCATGTATCTATAATAAACAAGAGAGATGTCAATCTAATACATAGTTTACTAATGAGTCAGCAAATGCATTAAATTCTCGAGGAATGTGTTCATATGTAATAAACTCAAATTGGCATTCTAAGAGTTGTACCTTAAATAATGACGTAACAATATTGGATTTCAAATGTGATAATGATTTTTCAATTTCATAACAACAAGTTGAGAGTCTAACCTGAACGCCAACATTAGGGGAATTTTGAGGTCTAAAATGGGCCTCCTAAGAAAAATCTACAACCAAAATAAACTTTATAAGAACCAATAGGATTCAAGATGATGATGTCAACCATGGAGGATGATTCACCATTTTTAGAGTAAAGGGGTAAAAAGATAAAAAAAAAATAATAAAATAATAAAACTATTTTTTCAACTTGTATTTCAACTTATCTCCTTAAGGTTTTATTCAAATTTTGAGAGGGAGTGCTCGTTGTATGAAAAATTTAATTCCTTATCCGAGTACCCATGTTGGATAATTTCGATGGACACTACTACAAGAAAAATGAGAAATACATGAAAAAACATGTTTGCAATCATGTTTTTAATGTATTTCTCATTTTTGTGTAGTAGGGTCTATCGAAAGTATGCAACATGGGTACTCCTTGGGTGAGGAATCAAATTATGCATCCAAAAAATGTTTTCACTTGAAATTTGAGTAAACCCATAAAAAGATAAGTTGAAAATATAGTTGAAAAAAATAGTTTTTCTTTTTGCCCTCTAAAATTTGATGATGTAATCTAATCTTATTTTATTATTTCCACTATTATTTTATGATTTCCTCAGGAGGCCCATTTTACGCCTAAAAGATCCCCTAATGATTGGAGATGTCCCAAGATGATGCTTTAGTGAGAAGTGATATTATAGACATATACTTAGCAATACTCTTGGTGGTGGTGCCAAGAAAGACTCCCCCGAAACAAAGTAGTTTTAAATCAGGTGTGTAAATGACCCAAGCAATTGATGCAATGTGTCATGTGTGATGGGACTTCATCCAAGGGAAAGGATGAAGAAAAAATTGCATTGGTTGGAAGGGGAAAATGGAATAAATCACAATCCAAACCAGAATCTAGCCAAGGGGCAAGAAGAAATATTTGTCCAAAATTAAATGCTTCCATTGTCATGAATTTGGACACTATGCCACGAAGTGTCCACATAAAAATCTGAGCAAGAAGAACTTAGAAGGAGGAGTAGGTGAATCTTTTGCTTCACAGTTTGAGCTTTACTTTACCCTTATCGCATGCATGGTAAGAAAGATGATGGGGAGTGTGTGGTACTTGGACTCAAGTGCATCGTTTCACATGACAGGGTGTAGACAATTTTTTAGTGACCTCGAGGAGGAAGACTTGAAAATGCACATCAAGATGGGGGATGACAGAAGGTACAATGCAACTAAGATTTATATATTCATTTTTCAAAGGGATTTGGTCACCCCTCTTAGGTTCAAGGATGTCATCTTCATTCTGGGCCTAAATAAAAATATCATCTCCTTTGCAGTTTTGAAACACTGTGGTTATGATGTGATCTTTAGAAAAGGAAAAGCATTATTAAGTCACATAGCCATGGGATAGGTGAAGCAAATCAGGGTTCATGTGAAGAACTTCTATAAGCTATATGTGGAATACTATGTTGCATTAAGCACTAAGGTGGAGAAAGTGCGGAGTCGTGATGTTGGTGAACTTTGGCACACAAGACTTGGTCATTTGCATCATGTCGCCTTCATGATTATGCAACAAATAACCACTGGCCTCCCTAAATGAGCACTTGACCAACAAGATGTATGTAAAGTGTGTACCTTGGGGAAGTAGACAATATCCACATTCCATGATTGGGAGAACAAAGCACATGCAGTCTCGGAAGGGATCCACTTTGATGTATGCGGAGCTTTCTCGACAGCCTCCACTGCCAACATAAATATTTTTTAATTTTTATTGATGACTTCTCAAAGAAGTGTTGGATCTTGATCATACAGAAGAAAGATGAGACATTCTCCAAGTTGATATAATTCAAGGCACTGATTGAGAAAGAAATCAACAAGAAGGTGAAGACTCTCAAGAGCACTAGTGGAGGTGATTTTGTGTTGAGTGAATTCAAAAATTTCTATGTGAAAGAAGGAATATGACAAGAGTTGACAACACTCCACAAAACAAAACAAAATGGGGTGGCTAAAAGAAGGAACCATAGCATTATGGGCACCATGAGGGTTATGTTGCATTATAAAGGCCTACCACTATATTGTGGGTAGAGGCATGTGACACAACTGTCTATTTGCATAACCAAATTCCTCGTTTGATTCTCGGCATGATTACACCGATGAAGGTTTTTTCGGGGAGAACGTTGGATGTGTCACTCTTCAAGATTATGCAACAAATAACCACTGGCGTCCCTAAATGATAACTTAACCAACAAGATGTATGTAAAGGGTATACCTTGGGGAAGTACACAAAATCCACATTCCATGATCGGGAGAACAAAGCACATGCAGTCTCGGAAGGGATCCATTCTGATGTATGTGGAACTTTCTCAATAGCCTCCACTCCAAAACATTGTAATTTTATTGATGACTTCTCACAGATGTGTTGGAGCTTGATCATGCAGAAGAAAGATGAGACATTCTCCAAGTTGATATAATTCAAGGCAATGATTGAGAATGAAATCAACAAGAAGGTGAAGGCTCTCAGGAGTGATAATGGAGGTGATTTTGTGTCGAGTGAATTCAAAAATTTCTATGTGAAAGAAGGAATTTGACAAGAGTTGACAACACTCCACAAAACAAAACAAAATGGGGTGGCTAAAAGAAGGAACCATAGCATTGTGGGCACATGAGGGCTATGTTGCATTATAAAGGCCTGCCACTATATTGTGGGTAGAGGCATGTGACACAATTGTCTATTTGCATAACCAAATTCCTCGTCTGATTCTCGGCATGATTACACCGATGAAGGTTTTTTCAGGGAGAATATTGGATGTGTCGCTCTTCAGGATTTTTGGAGACTCTTTATACCACCATGCCTCCAATGAATCAAGGAAGAAGCTTGAGCCAACAATAGAATTGGGGGTTTTTATGGGTTACACAAAAACTTCTCAAAACTATTATGTGTACTTGTCATCCCTCATAATGAAATTTGTGTGAAGGGATGTAAAAGTTGATGAGGATAAATCAATGTGGTGCTCTCTCGAGAAGGAGCTCCACATCCCACTAGAAGAGGAGATTTTAGCTCCAAAGGAGGAGACTCACAAATTTGTGGGGTAGCCACAAATTGAGGAGCTGAGAGTGGAGACATCCACTCAAGAAGAACCATTCAGAGAAGGTAGAAAAAAGGACCAAGCAAACTAATATACTTGTGCAGGATGCGAGGGAGAATGTGGGAGATCCTTCAAATTTGCGTAGGAAGAGAAGGTCATGATTGATACACTGGCTACATGGCTCTAATGACTAATCTTGTTGACACTGAGTCATAATATTTGGAGGAATCAATAGAGAAACCTGTATGGGTTGATGCAATGGTGGAGGAATATGAATCCATTGTAAAGAACAGTGTTTGGGAAGTGGTCCTAAGACAAGCTAATAAATTTGTTGTGGGTTCAAGATGGACCTTCAAGGTTAAGTAGGTAGTATACATAAGCATATAAAATTTTAAGGCCATATTTGTGGCCAAGGGATACTCTAGGGTTGAGGTAATTGACTGTGAGGAGACCTTTGCTCATGTAGTAAGGTACTCATCCATTAAATCAATTCTTGCATTCTCCATGAAGATGGGGTGGAAGACCCACTAGATGGATGTAAAAAAACATTTCTCAATGGGGTTATTGAGGAGGAGGTGTACATTGAGAAACCACAAGGTTTTGAGACATTTGATGGGGAGTCTCATACGTGCAGACCCAAGCGAGCATTGCACGGTCTCAAACATGTACATCGTGCTTAGTACACCAGGATCAATAACTATCTCATTGGTTTGGGCTTCAAAAAAAGTTACTAGATGAAAACCTATATCACATCTTGGTAGAAGTTAAATTGCTTATTATTGTCTTATACGTTGATGATTTGATTTTAACTAGTGATGAGCAACTGATGAGATCTTGCAAGGAGGACCTTGTAAGAGAATTTGAAATGAAGGACATGGGTATCATGCACTACTTCCTTGGGTTGGAAGTATGGAAAGGCGATGGGGAAGTGTTTGTCTATCAGGGAAAGTATGTAAATGAGATACTACATAAGTTCTACATGGAGAGTTGCAAACCCATGGAGACACCTCTAGTGACCAACTGGAGGAAGGAGGATGCCACTTCAGGTGAGGAAGTGGATGCTACTATTTATTGGTAGCTAGTGGGTTCACTAATGTACCTTGTGAACACACGATGAGATATGTGATGTGCATTCAATGAGTTGAGCCAAGCTATGGTTAGGACACCCAAATTATTTTGGAAGGAAACTAAGCATGTTTTATGGTACCTCAGAGGCACAACCCAATTTGGACTATGGTACAAAGAGATAAAGGGAATGAAGTTGTGTGGCTTCATAGATTCAAATTGGGTGGGGAGTCCATCAAACTCAAATAATACATCAAGTGGAATTT
>APFE030339817.1:0-11816 GCA_000404065.3 Pinus taeda
TCCCTTTCTTTGTTTATCCAGTATGGTTGTATAATAGAAATGGCACAAAGCAATGCTTCCACATCCTCATCATTTCCTGAGAGTGCATCTGTAACGACATTTTTCTTCCCTTTTTTGTAGATGATTTCAAAGTCATAACCCAACATCTTAATGACCCATTTTTTTTGCTCTTTTGAAGATAATCTTTGTTTAAAAAATATTTAAGATTATCATGATCCTTTTTTACCTTGAAGTGTTGCCCCATTAGGTAAGGTCATTATTTCTTAAGTGCATGTAGTATTGCCAACATTTCCTTCTGAAAAATAGCTTTGTGTAAATATGTTTCTTTGATTGGACGACTTCCAAAAGAAATGGGTCTTCCTTCTTACATTAAAACAACACCAATTCCATTTCTTGAGGCATCACATTCAACAATAAAGGTTTTTGTGAAGTTTGGCCTAGCTAATATCGGTGCTTGGCATATTGCCTCTTTAAGATGTTCAAAGGTCTTCGTTTCTTCTGAAGTCCAAGAAAATGTACCTTTCTTAAATAATGTTGTTAGAGGTTCTGCTATTCTCCCATAATTCTTAACAAACTTGCGATAATACCTTGTTAACCCAAGAAATCCTCACAGATGCTTTATGGATGTGGAAAATTTCCATTCCTTAATGACTTTAATTTTGCTAGGGTCTACCTTTACACCTTCATAAGATACATTATGACCCAGATATTTCACCTCCTTTACTCCAAAGAAACATTTGGATGTTTTTGAATATAATTGTTTCTTTGAGCACCCTCTGAACATGGTTAACATGATCCACCCAATACTTGATGTAGATTACTATATCATCAAAAAATACTAACACAATTTTTCTAAGGGTTTGAAAATGGAATTCATCAATCCTTGAAATGTAGAAGGTGCATTGGTAAGGCCAAAAGGCATGACCAATAATTCATAATGACCCTAATGAGTTCTAAATGTTGTTTTCAGAATTTCTTTAGTCTTCATTCCAATGTAAAGATATCCTGAATGAAGATCCAACTTGGTGAAGTAAATTTCTCCATGTAATTCATCTAAGAATTCATGAATGAAAGGAATGAGATTTATCTTTAATAGTGGGCTTGTTGAGCTCCCTATAATATGGACACATGTGCCATGATCCATCCTTCTTGTGCACCAATACTACTAGAGCAGAGAAAGAACTTTGACTAGGTTGAATTATACCAGCCTCTATCATTTCTGCAACCATACATTCAATTTGACTCTTTTGGGCATAGGGAATATCACACTTCCTGGAATCAAATGAATATCATGGTCATGATCACGAATACATGGGAGGCCTTTAGGAGTCTCAAATACCTTGGAATGATTATCCAAGACCTTTTGGAGATCTGGAGAAATAGATGATTTCAACGTGGGAACCTATAGTGAACATAATTGTGCAATTATGCCGCGTTGTTATTTGTTTAGAAGCTTTTTCATGTTGTTAGAGTTTATTATGTTTCCCGATTTCCTTGCGATGCCCCTTAATTCCACTTCCTTTCCTTTGCAAAAAATTCAAGAAAAATTCTTAAAAATTGAAATCTATTGTACCCAAAGATTGTAGCCATTGGACTCCTAGTACAACATTAGCACCACTAATTAGAATGGAAAGCATTAGACTATTCAATACATATTCTCCCATGGATGGCCTGATATTCTAGCACTTTCGAAAGAAATTTATGGTTCCTCCATTTGCAACCATCACTTGAAACTCTGGTGCTCGATATAGGAAGCAATTTAATTTCTTGGCTATCTTATGATAAATAAAATTATAGGTATTTCCTGGATTAGTCAACACTATTACTTTTTTCTTCTTGATATGTACTTCTATCTTGAGAGTTTGAGGAGTGGTAATTCCTGCGAATGTATTACAAGATATGGTCAGATTCATTTCTTCTTTCTCTAAGGTTGGTTCCTAGTGTATATCCTCTTCTTTTGATGTTTCTTGTTCATTGTATTACTCCTCTTCACAATCTATGTAAAATAATTTCTTCTCAACAAACTTATGACCTTTAGTGTATCTTTTATCACAACTATAACAAAGCCCACTTTTTCTTCCAAATTTGGCGGTGTCAACCTTGTAAGTTTTGGAAGGCTAGGGGAAGCAACACTTCCATATTTATAGGTGTGAGTGGTAGGCTTCATTATGGCCATAATATTGCTTTCAATTTTTCTTGGCAACCTGAATTCCTTCTCCAATGAATTAGGTTCCCAAAGACGAACTTCATGTTGGATGTTATCATTTAAATTCCTTGTGAATACATCAATCCTATGCTCCTCCAGAATATCATTTACCATTATATTCAATTTTTGGAAGTCCTCAATGTGCTCCACCATTGAACCCTTTTGTTTGAGATTCATTAATTGTCTAAAGAAGGTGTTGCTCTTCATATCCTCATAATGTGTTGTCATTTCCTCCATATAAATTCACCAAGTGACAATTTTTTTATGCAAAGAAAAGCCATCGATATGATACAAACTAATTAGGTTCCAAATATAAAGTTGCAGTGTGTACCATTTGTGTGTTTTGCACGTTATGGAGAGTGAAATATTTCTCCATCTATAGTATCCATGTTATGCAATCCTTGCCATCAAACTTCCTCATATCAATCTTTGGAACGTGGTGGGTCTTCAATCCAATTTTAAAGTCTATGAAATCATGATTAACATTCTTTTTTTTCTCATCATGAGTTTCCTTTAATATTTTTTCACCATTAAGAAGCATTTCTTGTAGCAACTTTGTCAAATCTATCTTCAAATCTTCCATGTTTCCTTTAAACTTTACCTCCATGCCATCCCTCTTAGCTTCCATGCCATCTATCTTAGCATCCATGCCATCCATCTTAGCTTCCATTCCATTCTTTAAACCATTCATTGTAGCTTCAATTCCTTTTTGTGAGAGCGAAATTTGTTGCACTTGGTCTAGTAATTTTCATATATCATGTTGCATTTCTTCCTCTTCTTCATGTGTCATAGTAGATATCTTAGATTTATTATTAGGTGTTTCCATTTTCTTTCTTTGAGTCATCAATTTATTATAATTATGCTTCAAATTTCCCTTTGAATCACTTCAAACTACTTACTTAAACAAAACTTATGCAAATTTTAAAATACTACACACTTTTTTTTTTTTTTTTTTTTCACTTTGTAGGATCTCAATATTTATTCTGATGTATCTCTGTAATTGAGGATCTACAAGGTTTGAAATTTCTTTTTGAGGTAGCCCTCTAAGTCTTATTTCCAATTCCACAAGTTTTATTGCAGTTGGATCCTCCAAGAAAGAGTTATGCCCAATCTCCCACAATGAACTGATTATAGACTGGTTCAGTAGAGAGAACTTGTATGAAGTGCCACATGTCACTCTTTTGACTTTTGGCCCTGAAAATGATAGCCAACAAACTATAGTTCGCTCTCTTTTTGTCACTTTCTATTAAATTCAAATCTGATGCTCATAGCGAATTTTATGACAATTTTACCAGGGTCACTTGTTTGAGATGGAATTCTAAAGTTTGCAAAAACCCTAAGTACCTTGGCTCATATCTCTGAAAATGTAGTGTGACAAGTTCCGAAATTTGGTCATGACATGAATCGTGATTTCGCCTCAAATGGATTTTTTTTTTCTCAGTTTTTAGAGCTTCGTACAAAAACTGATATAGCGAAATGCCACGAATTCAAAATAAGCCTCTTCGAGGGGGGAACCTCTTTTACATTACACAAATGAACAATTCTTCGATGATTCAAATGAAAAAACCTCCTTTCTATATATAGGAGTCAAGGGGTCACAATATAATCAAAACCAAAGTAATAATAATAATGTGAGGGCACAACAATAACAATAGTGGGCTTCTATGTGGCACAATAATAACAATATGGGGACAACATGGGCACAACAATAATGACTACAATGATAATAATAACGAGGGAATACACTAGTATTAGGGACCTAACACACTTTGTGTTTCAATGGAAAGAGGAGTTAGGATCTTCTCAAGTCATTTGTTTTCCTTGTGAGACGATGTGGGGAGGAGGGATATTTCCTACCTAACAAGGGATTCTTCACACAGGTTCAAAGGGTTGCCCAAGTTGCAATGAGATAGTTTCTTGTCTTGGGGTCATGGAGTTCTCTACAAGGCCTCCCTATGCAGCGACAATGAGAATGACCATGATGGGTGGGGGCCATAGGGGTTAGGTAGACCAGACTCAAGTGATTTCACCTGTGGATGAACGAGACTTGGAATAATCATTCAATGGCTCTCTCGGACAAGTGGATTTTCCACACTCATTTGACTCCTTAGAAACTCAAATTTGTGTACTTCAAGTAACAATTGATCAACAAACTCAACATCGCCATTATGACAATAATGAAGTCATCATTTTCCTCAATGATATTCAACATAACCAATGGCATATCCTTGACTATTAAGATTTCCTCTGTAGGGGGTAGAAGAAGGTTTAGGACATGATGGATAACATTGAAGGCTGCATGGCACACATGGAATCACATGTTCATGATGCTTTCCACCACCCTAGTGAGGGTGCTAATGCTACTTAGGATCCTAACAATGTTCATCGATAATGAGGTGAGTAGGTTTTATTTTGTTTTTTGCACACTTATGGGCCTTATAGGCCATTGATATGTGGGCTCACACTTTTTTTAACGTTGTTATTAAAGTTCTTCTTCTTGTACATGGCCAACAAATTTGGTGAGAGTAAGGCCTTAATTTTTCTGAAGATGATCTTTCCACATTGTAATATGTTTATGAATTAATAGAAAAAATTGACTTAAAAACAAATATTTTCAATATATATAAGCTAAATATTTATAAATTCTCTATATCGAAGGGTGAATAGTATTTACTATTACATTTTTATGAATAAATATTTACTTTAAAATGAAATTTTAAATAAAAAACTAATTGACTATATCAATTATTCTTTATATGGAAGGGTGAATAGTATTTACTATTACATTTTTATGAATGAATATTTACTCTAAAAAGAAATTCTAAATAGAAACTAATTGAATATTATACAACCATTTTTTTTTTAAATTTGGTATGATTAGATCTTTATCATGTCCAACTTTTCACGCGATGTTAGATATTACTAGATTTCAACCCAAGACTTCTGATTTAGTAAGACTTGGTTACTGATTTAGTAAGACTTGGTTACTCGATTTGAACCCAAGACTTCAGATTCAGTAAGACTTGATTTCCATAACTATGACTAATTAAACTACCCAAACAAAATAATGTTATATAATATTTTATTAAATTTTAAATAATAATAAATATTCGTGAAATGTTATATATAAGTATGGAGAATGGTTAAAATGTTATTTTTTATTAGTTTTGATTTTATTTAAATGTGTTCGGGCTTGATTAGAAATGAATAATCTGCAATAGCTTTTTAAAAACTAAATATAAAGTTATGTTTACTTGGAAACTTTATGAATATCTAAATAGTTTGAAAACTCAAGATGCAAAATAATCGGTTAACAAAATGATCTAAATTTAAATCAATTTTTAAAGTTGCAAATTGAATATTAAATACATTGCGAGGATTCCAATGAACGGACTTTTAAAAATTCTTAAAGACCAAACAGTATCACTTGAATAATTTTCTTGTTAGCTTCAATTATTACAGATCAAATATTACAATTTAACCAAGGATGGGAGAAATGTAATATTTATTACGAAAGATATAGGGAACTCAACGACTATTGTATGCAGAATCTGACACTGGGCAATAATGTAGACGAGTCTGGCGAGGAGGAGTCCCTGCAAACTCGGGGATAATGAAGAACCAGCAACAGTTTGAGCGCCCAAATCGGATTGAGTTTTTAGTTTTCCTTCTTAGAACGAGTGGATAGTTCAACCAAACGATTCCGCATCATGATTTGAACATGCATGCCACATCCAAGTCACCGTGCAGTATGCAACTGAGCAACCAATCACATACTAAATTGGATAGATTATATATATATATATACACACTCGAATGACAAATCCGTTGCCATATACATTGAGTAGCTGTAGTTATCGTTGCCATATAGATTGAGTAGCTGTAGTGTAATTTCGGTAAGATTTTAATAAAAAAACATTTAACCAAAATTTTAACTACCTTTAAGAGTTGGTGGCTCCCGCCGTTTGCCTACACCTGTCTTGTTTTAAGCCGCGTCTGGAATGACTTTAATGCTGACTTTATTTCCTTGGTACGATGCCTCGTGGTCTGGGTTTAGGGTTTATCCCGGTTCCTCCAGTTGCAGGCCCACACCTGCCGGTTACTCCGCCTTTTGTTCCCGTTGCCCGCGCTTTACTTCGCCATTCTTTCACTGCCTTCTGCCTGGGAAGACTCTGTCTGCGCCTGTGGAAACCCTCGGGGTTCTGCTCCTGATGTTCAGTGGCGATTCTACTGTGGTTTATTGGTGCTTCATGACTGTGGGTAAACGCCTTCGAGACCTGTAACGTTTCTCTTCCTTTTTAATGGTATTAATATGGATTTGTTGGCATATATCGTGGTGTTTTTGATTCGTGCTCTCGCTGTCTGTGCTTTTAAGTTAATTGACTGGTTCGTTTCTAATGACAGGCTCGCTACATACTCCCACGCTCCTCCTGGTTACACGGTAAGTCTCTTTTCCATGATAGACGACCTGGGTTTTGTTGGTTTCGTCTCTAACGTTTTGCCGCCACTGTCAGCAGGTTATGATTGTTTTCTGGTTGTCTCAAGCTCCTCTCTCGTTCACAGGTAACCCTTTATCAAACCCTCACTTTGTTATTTACTTCATTCCTGGCTCACGAATGTGCTTCGGCCTTAACACTGTCTGGTTGATTTTGGTGACAGGTATCCACCTGTATCGACTCTGTGGTCAGCGTCGCTCCATGGTTCTATTGATGGCTTCAACGCTTCGGTCACGGGTAGCTCTGTTCTGTTTTCTTAGGCTATGTATTAACTGTCTGTGCTATAAACCCTGTAGGTTCTGTAGTTGGTTAGTTCCGGTCCTGTGGAGGCGATGTCCCTCTCGGTTATTAATTCTTGCTTTCCACGATCTGTTGTTTAGAAACCCTCTTCGGGTGTTAATTATTTCGTTATCGTCTTCTCTGATAACTCTGTTATTCGTTCTTCAGTCTAGGAAGATAGTTAACATGGGTCTGAGTATTCTATTTGTGTTTGTGAGAGGGTTTCTCGACAAATTCGAGCCCTCCTTCTGTCACTTCACGCTCGGCGCCACGAGCCCTCGGCTTCCTGTATTGACTGTTATTATTTGAATGGCTCGGTTGTATATGTTACTGTGTGCTGTCGGTTCGACAGTGAACCTCTGTCTGTACTATCTATGCTCTGCTTAATGTATATAATGAATTCTTCTTTACAGTGAATATGAACTCTCGGCTCTTATATATTTGAATGGCAATAATGCGTGGAAATACATATCTCTGCTCTTATGTATTTGATAACATTGTATGTATGAAAAAGTCTACAATGCGTATTCGTTCTAGTTCTGTATTTGTCTACCCATGCATTTGATTATAAGGGTTTGGTTGAGTCTTGCATTACCTGTAGATATTTCGATGCCGGATGTAGGCTCTTGTCTGTGGGTTACTCCTGGAACCCTTCGCTGTTTCCTCGTTCTTGTTTTGTAACTCGAATCGACACTGGTGTCATTCGCCTGTACTTGGTTTGCTTTTGTCCGTTTACTCCTTTGCTGTTTCGTTGTTGTTAACACATTTCATATACAATGACAAGCTCTATAGTAATAAAAGAATACTCGATATTTGTAATTACAGTGACAGAGAATAATCTTGTTATTCGGCTTTACAGTAATGAAGAAATAAAATGAACATTGATTTCTGATAAACAAAAGATGACTGTTTTTCTCTATTTCTTTTCCGGGGGAGAGAACCCTCCAATGATGTCTTTTTTCCCCTTTAATACAATGTCCTAAACTGTTCTTGAAAGAAAAACTGGCTTAACAGAAAACAATTGTTTTTTGTCAGTTCTGAAACTAATTCTAACTACTGTAACTTGTAAAGAACTAATTAATTATTTTGTCCTGTTATTAGTTTGCTAAATAACTGCAACAATGTTTCTCTACAACTCCTAAGTTCTCTCAACCTACAGACAGATAAAATAAAATAAACTAAGTAAAAGTAAAGTCACATTTACCGACAAGCCCAACACTTGTCCAGTTAAAATAAACGACAATTTGTCCTGAGTTCTTCGTGAGACTGTCAGCCTTTTAAGTCTCCTCAGAGCTGGATGCTCCTGCATCAGGCTCCCGGGGTGACAAAAAGTCATGGCTCCGTTCCATGAGGTCTTTAACAGAGTAGCCTGCCTTTTGAATTTGTGTCTCAGTAAGCCACGAACTGTCCTCTATTGGACGGTTCCTCCATTTTACCAAATATCTCAAATATTCTTTCCTCCGTGTACGCTTTGCTACCTGTGTGTCCAAAATTCCCTCAATTTCGACGGTTGGTGCCATCGGCATCTGTCTCGTCCATAAGTCTCCTTCCAATTGGGTGTTCCGTGGTGGCTCTGCTATCGCATCATCCGCTGAACCTGCAATATAAGGGAACAAATCTGCCACATTAAAGATAGGGGAAATGCCAATCCCTGGTGGCAACTGTATCTCGTAGGCGTTCGCAGAAAATTTGCGAAGGATCTTGCAGGGTCCAATTTTCTTAAACTAGAGTTTGTTGTATTCTCGCTTAGGAAATCGTTCCTTGCGTAGGTACACAAGAACTTCATCCCCAACATTAAATTGAACTTCCCTGCATTTTGTATCAGCTCGCTGCTTGTATTTCTGGCTGCTGTCCTGTAGTTTCAACTTTACCTGCTCATGTAGTTTGCTCATAGCTTCGGCGAAATCTTCCCCATCAGCACTCCGCTTTTCCAGTTTGCCCAAATCTCGTAACTCGTGCACTCCTCGCGGGTGCATGCCGTACAGAATTTGGAAAGGACTGTAGCCTGTGCTACAGTTGGGTGAATCATTATAGGCAAATTCTGCCTGTGCTAATACACGATCCCAAGTCCGAGAATTCTCACCTGTTAAACTTCTGAGCAGATTTCCTAGACTTCGGTTCACTACCTCCGTCTGTCCGTCTGTCTGTGGATGGTAAGCGGAGCTGAACTGTAACTGAGTGTCTAATTTCTTCCATAAGGTTCTCCAGAAGTGTCCAGTAAATTTGACATCTCTGTCAGAAACGATGCTTCGTGGAAGTCCATGTAACCGTACAACCTCTGTAAAAAAAAGGTGCGCTATGTAAGTAGCGTCGCTGGTTTTCCTGCACGGTACAAAGTGTGCCATCTTCGAAAATCGGTCGACTACAACCATCACTGAATCAAAGTTGTGCTGTGTTTTTGGTAATCCCAGCACAAAATCCATGCTGACCGAATCCCAAGGTCTACTAGGAATGGGTAATGGCATGTAAAGTCCAGTGTTCTGACTGTGACCTTTTGCCAATTGACAAATTGTACACCTAGTAACATATCTCTGTACATCTCGCTGTAACTTAGGCCAAAAATAGAAATGTTGTACCTGAGCAACGGTCTTGTCAATTCCGAAGTGTCCTGCTAGGCCTCCGCTGTGTTTCTCCCGTATGATGTTTTCCCACATAGAACAGTTGGGAATACACAACTGCCCTCCTTTGAACAGCAACCCTTCCTGTAAGTTATAATCCAGCCATTTGCTGTCATTTCGTAACAGTGGGTTTTGGCACGCCTCATAGGCCTCCATAAACTCGGTGTCGATCGGATACAGCTCTTTCAAATGTTCAAATCCTAAGATCTACATTGTGCTTTCCTGTAACAATAATGTTCTCCTACTAAGTGCATCTGCTACCTTGTTCGATTGCCCACTAATGTGTTTAAGCACAAACGTGAAACTTTGTAAGTACTCAACCCAAGTTGCATGCTTGTGGTTCAATTTATGCTGTTGCATGATATACTGTAACGCAAAATTATCAGAAAATAAGACAAATTCGTTACCTAGTAGATAATGCCGCCAATGCTTTAAAGCCTGCACAATGGCATAGAACTCTTTGTCATAGGTCGAGTACTTCTGTCTGCTCTCGTTTAGCTTCTCGTTGAAGTAAGCAACTGGTCTGTCCTCCTGGCTGAGTACTGCTCCAATGGCGGTACCACTGGCGTCACAACGAACTTGAAAAAGTTTGTTGAAATTGGGCAGTCTCAATACAGGTCTTTCAGTAATCTTTTTCTTCAAGATCTGAAAGCTGTTTTCTGTTACTTCAGTCCAGTGAAAAGGCTGATTCACCTTCTTAATCGTGTCTAACATTGGTGCGCAAATCTCGCTGAAATTCCTGATGAACTTCCTGTAAAAACTGGCAAGTCCATGGAAACTTCGAACATCAAACAGACTCTTCGGAGAAGGCCAGCTAACAATAGCTGCCACTTTTTCTGGGTCCATTTTTAATTCATTCTCCGCAATAACGAAACCCAGATATATCAGTTCTCTCTGAAAAAAAATACATTTCTTCAAATTAATTAACAGCTTATTTTGCTGTAATTTCCTCAACACGCTATGCAAATGTCTGTAATGCTCCTCCTTAGTCTTACTGAATATCAGAATATCGTCCAAGTAAACTATAACAAACTTACCGTTAAATTCCTTCAGCACTTCATTCATCAATCGCATGAAAGTGCTGGGAGCGTTACTCAAACCAAATGGCATCATCAGCCATTCGTACAAGCCTTCGTTTGTCTTGAATGCAGTTTTCCATTCATCGCCCTCACGAATCCAGATCTGGTGATACCCACTTTTCAGATCAATCTTTGAAAAGTAGGTCGCTCCACTTAGGCAATCCATCATATCATCCATCCTTGGCAAGGGAAACCTGTACCTAATGGTAATCTTGTTAATAGCCCTGGAATCTGTACACATCCTCCATTCTCCACCTTTTTTGGGAGCCAAAACAGTGGGTACTGCACATGGACTCATGCTCTCCCGAATCAAGCCCTTGTCCAACAACTCTTGGACCTGTTTTCTAATCTCTTCATGGTCATTGGGACTCATGCGGTAGGCTGCTTTGTTTGGCAGACTCGCTCCGGGTATAAATTCAATGCAATGACTAATACCCCTTCTAGGTGGCAACTCCTCCGGAAGATCATCCACCACAATGTCTCCAAAATCCTGTAGCAACCTCTGAACGTCCTCTGGCAAATCTGAAATCTGTGTGTGGAGTACCACTGTCCTTGGTCTCCTTATGACAGCAAAATTTATCCCGCTGTCCTCAATCTGCTTTATAAATTCTTTTCCTCCTAACAGCAGTGTCTTCACTCCGCTAGTCTCTGCTGTGTTTTCCTCTTTGATGGGTACAAGCGTATGCTTGATCCCATCTTTCACGAATTTGTAGCAATTAGTTTTTCCATCGTGAATCGCTCCCCTGTCAAACTGCCAAGGTCGGCCTAACAACAGATGACAGACATCCATGGGCATCACGTCACAAAGGATTTTGTCCTTATATTTTCCAATCTGAAACTCTACTTCGCACTGTTCATCAACCAACAGTTGATGCCCCTTCTGCAACCACGATACCTTGTAGGGAGTGGGATGTTTCAATTTCTTTAATCCCAATTTCTCCACCATCTCTACAGCTACCAGGTTATCGGTACTTCCGCTGTCAACAATTACCTTACAGCACTTGCCTTGTGACTTGCAGACAGTGCGAAACAATGCCTTTCGCTGATCTGGCTCTGCAGTTTCCTTGGCTGGCTTCAACAACACCTTATTCAATACCAAGGCTTCACCTATCTCAGGTGTGTTCTCCGCTTCCTGAGG